>JAQIXA010000181.1:0-56708 GCA_034699045.1 Nanhermannia cf. coronata Gr-Ori-00579 | reverse complement strand
GGCTTATAAAAGGCCTTTCATAGTATTATTTCTTATCCAATTCTACGCTTGATTTCAAATCAGCTTACTCCCCCCCCAAAAGTATCCGCAGATTTGAAGCGTAGATTTAAATCTACGTCTATTTTAATTCCCGTATTAAGTACCTACTTAGCTACTATAACATAATCGGTCTATTTGATCAATAGGCACCTAGCGAATAGTATAGACAAAAATCCTCATTAGATTCTGTAATTTTTAATCAGCAATTCAAAATTTAATTACATTTATTTTAAAAATTTAAATATGTAGGGTATGTACCTATATAGGAATATATTAGTTTATAGGACACTTATTAACAAGTTGTAATTGAATATTTTTGTAACAATTGCTGAATTATATCTTATCTTATAAACGATTTCTAGCTAAATTTTGGATTCTTTATTTTACAGATTGATTGGATCTATTGTAGATTTACTTGCCAAAGTTTATAAGTTTTTTCTTTTAAAATTCTTTTCCTTTACTAATTAGCATTCTTTTTCTAAATTTTTCTTGAATACCTGAACATTGTTCTCAACTCTAAATACCTCTCTATAGGCAGGTACTATAAAGTATTTTTCAAAATATAAAAAGTCATTTTGCTTTAAAACTTTCTTCAACATTCAACACGCAATCAACTACTATACGAAGTACTACTATTGAGCTTATTTAAAATCTCAGAAAGAACGAAAAAATACCATGTATCTTATACATTGTACATATTATATAGGGTATGGCCAAAAATCAAATGTAAAGCCTTTCTGGTACTCCGTAGAAGTACAAAACCTGATGTAAAGAAAAAGTTTTTTAACATTTCCTATGTCTTGCATAAGTTTTTTATACCCTGTTTAAAATACCTTTTTGTACAATATTTCACTAATACCCTTCAATTCTAGAGTATACTTGCTCTGTAGTCTGTAGATATAAAGGTACCCACCCGTAAGATTTAAGTTTTACAGAAAGAAAGTGACATATTGGAGATACACCTGGTGAAAGTGTCTGATTCTGATTGCAAGTATAAATACATGCCTATACTATATATGGATTAGTTTTATTGTTTCAATTTTAGCTAAAAATAAAAAAAATCATAACTAGAGATGTAAAAAAGTAGATTACATGTCGATAAATCAATATAGGCCTTTTTCAAGCTATTATTTTTTTCGGAATTAATGACAGTATGTGAGAATGAGATTTAAACATGATCGTTCAAACACGAGCATACAAGATATCTAGCTACAGCTGTATTCTGTAGTACCCTACATACTCGTACAAGACTGCTAAAGTATCTGAAGTAGGAACATATTATGTATTTGAATTTTGATAATTTGATAAATTATAGAAATTATTTTATAAAATCTTTAGATTCTTTATTCTTCAATCCCACTTAGGATTAGACCAAGGTTATAATGAATAAATTTGAAATTTTATAGATAGTCTAAAACTTGTCAATCTTTACGGTGAGGTGATAAAAATTAAAATATATATTTTAAATAGGATTTTAAGTTAAGTAATTATTGCTTAAAATAAGAGTATCTACTTATATACTGTAAGGTTACTTGTACTTTCAGTATAACTAGTAATACGTATTAGTAGAGTACGATATCAATACAATGAATACATAATGATTAGATTTCTTTGTTTTCTGATTTCGATAAAATATTAATTTGAAAATTACCTGTTTGGCCTTTGCCAAGTGTTTTCTCGAGTCGATATGGCCCCACATATTGAATGTGATCGCCTTGGTGAATATCCTTGTTCTGCATTGTCCCACCAAATGGACAATTGCAATGGACACTTGATTGACCAACTTTTTACCTATTTCAACCTACCTCTAAAAGAAATCAAAATTTAGTCAAAAAATGCCACGACATTGTATCAAATGGCTGAGAACACCATCATTATTATAATGTCATTATAATGAACTTTAGTACAGAAACTCCATACAAGTAAAAAAAAAAAAGAGAAAAATTCAAATTTCACATTAAAATACTAGTGTGCATGTAAAAAAAAGAGGCATAAGAACTTTCTCTAGTCTCCATTCATACAAATGGGCTAAATTTTCTTATCACTAATTAATTGACTTTATCCTTGGCCAAAACACCGAGCGAAATATTGAGAAAAAAACCACTACCTACTACTGATGGATTTAAATTTAATACACTTGAACTTGAGGATTGAGAAAATAGAAGAAAAAAAACGAAGTGAACTTGACGTGTAGCAGATACACTTATGGCTAATCCCTTGGAGATTTTTTCAGTTGTGGGAATGTGTGATTTCTCTGAGATCTGTGGCTATAACCTGGCTATATTCAAGGATCTCCAGGTCAGTGGGCCTTCTGAGGTCAAGATGGTTTTTTCCCTTGGACTGATGGTGTTCTCCATATTATTTTCTCTTTGTAAGGATTTCTTCTGCTGCATATCCGCAGATTTGACTTGTCGGTGGCTCCATTCGCCTCTTTCTACTTTTTCGGGATTCGGACTCCACGGATATATACTATATTCATAATACTTAGGTATGTATAAACTTAAAGTACTGATAGTACTAGCACAAGGCACTATAGTACCTATTAGTATGGTAAGTACTAATACAGTATAGTCTAGCTATAAGCCTTTCTCTGTCTCTTTCTCAACCTAACTAACCTCATACAGAGCACTATTTGTTCCGAACACCCATGCATAAACACTAGTCACTAGTCTTACGTATACATATACGATACATTATACATATACCTATACATACATATATACATACATGTGTACATACATATATATAGTACATTGTATAGGGAGAAATGCTCGAAATTTCCAATCCGAACTTTCTATATTGCTCTGGGTGGTGTAAAAAAAAGGTTTAGAAAAGTATAAGATGCATTTTGTGGGGCTAGAGCGCAATCTCTGTATAAGGTATACATATGCAGTATTGCTTGTAGAAAGCAGTGTACGAGGATGACGACGAGGACAAGGAGAAAACTAGAAGAACCCTCTGATAAATTCTTCATGAATATCAGTCTATCCTTCGTTCATACCATATTACATACAGTATACCCGGGTAATTTCCAATATACTTACTATTATACTAGTAGATCTTTTATTAGCGATAGTAGGGGATATGTAATCGTAATCATAGTACTACATATTATATACCATACATATGTATACATAGCCCGACTTTTAACTGAGCACGCAGATCCGACTACGCCTTTATCGATTACGACACGACGACCGACCCTAACTCACTGCAGGCCCATTTACCATTTACCACCCGAGCCTTATACTCATTTAGACCTAGAATACCTAGTACTTACATATGTATAGGTACCTTCTCATTCTATTTCCCATTCTATTGTCTGCGTCTGCACTTAATTCACTTGAATTGAACGTGAGGGTAAATTGGGCAGCGCAGGAAAAAAAATCCGAAATCTCGGATAAAAAGCGGGTAAAAAGAAATCTGGGATCCCCCGGCTGCCCTTATGAATTGCCTAATTCTAATTCTAGTACTTACCTACTAATGGTAAGTAGGAAAGTAGAAGAAAGGACGGAAAGGTATTTTAAAGTTTAAAATCAACTATTTTGTACGCAATGTAGGAAAGACTTGGTAGCCCAAGAAAGTATCTATTTGTACCCTACGTATCTTGTAAAACTCGGGTTTCGAATAATGATATCAAGTTTAATGCATACGAGTATGATAGCCCTTTAACGTCATCAATACCATCAGAGTAGGTAGAACTTTAGAATTATGTAGGCTCTGAGAATGTAAGCTGAACGACCTTGACATCTTGAAAAAATAATGATTTATTTTTTGTCCGTAGAATTGGTTTAAACCATACCTAAATATCATGTGTAAGTGTAAGTAAGAGTGATTTATAATTCTACTACTTGTGGGTTCAGAGTCTACTTCGAATTATTCACTTGGGAATATTTTGACATGGTAGTCTAAATTTTTTAATATCTGAGTACCTACATATGAGCTTATTTGAAATGAAAGTACCTACCCTTTATTTTTCGCTTGGGCAAACCGAGAATATGAAGAATATGACAATTGCCTATCTTGATCTTTTTAAAAATATTGGACCAACACTAACTAGTACTTTTAAACCATAAGTCTGCTGTAGCTATACATACATAATACTTAATTGAAATACTCTTATAGAAATATTATAGGTAGTTCTAATTCTTTGTTGATTTAAAATCTAAAGAATTAAAATAACTCTTTGATTAAGTTAGGTACGAGTATTAGCCTTATTAGTATTAGTCTTATTCTCTTATAATAAATAACAACTATCAACTAAATTTTCAATATTTTCTTTAAAAAATCAAAAAAAAAACTTTCTTTAGGTTTAAAGTAAAATTAGATATGAACTTACAGAATATTACCTATTGACTACTTGGGTAGGTATAGTATTTTTCTAGCTTAAATTATTTTATTAATAAAATGTGCATATTTAAGTAATGTATTTTATGTTTATAATTCTATAATGGTAATTATAAATTCTAGAAATAAATTACAAAATACATAAGATTCCTCTAAACACAGGAGGTAATCTATTCAAATACATTTTTATAAGATTACACTAATATTCTCCTAAAATTCTCTTAAAATGATATTACATATTCCAAAAATTGAAAATGAGTAATCTCATATTACCCCGGGGCAAATTGAGAATAAATATTCCGATTCTTGATACTACCTACCATTCTACCATTCTACCATTAAACCATATACATTTATTAGTCTACTTAATATTATTGCTAGTTCTGTGCTCTACTACAAATATAATTACCTATTCATAAAAAACAAGAATATTATATAACTAGCTTGTAATACTATCAGTAGTAGTATTATGCATAAATGTATTTAATTTATTACACCAATTATATAGTCTTATATTCTCCATACATAACATACTATTTGAATTTTCTCATATCGATAAAAAAATTCTCAAAGGCAGACTAATCTTTATGTAATGAGTGTATTTATAAATAAAAAAAACTTAAATTAAACCAGTATGAAATACTGATAGTTTAGGTTAGATATTATTGCTATCAAATAAATTAAAGTCTGACGTGAAGGTAAAGAGTAGCCACTAAATACGATGACATCCATAATATTATTTTTCTTGTTCTCATCAAATTATGTTAATTTTTACATTTACCTATATACATAAAGCATACCTAATATTTACACTAGGCATTCGATATATCTATCAGTACTTGTACTTACTTACATATATATATAAATAAACATCTATAGTTATGAATTTAGATATACTGCATAGATCCATATTATAGGTGCTTGTTTACGTAATATCACAATTAGACATCACTACAAATAATTACCTACAAATTCTAGGTACTAGTATATAATTATAATTAGCATGTTATGTGCATAAAAATGCATATACACATTATAAAATGAAATAAAGGCTCAGCTCGCATTCTAGTACTTATATATTTGGAATACTAGTATGCATACCTACATAATAATTAGTAAATAGTAGCCCTACAAACTGATAATTTATGTCAATAAAGAGCTCAAAATACTCATTTAAATTCATTTTCAAATAGAGCTCAATTAATAAATATCGATTAGTAATAATATTTAAGAATTAATTTTTCCAAGTTTTTTTTTGGAATATTATAGCCATTTTTCTAATTTGATAGAGCTCATCAAGCTCAAAAAATGCATAATATTTACTTGAGTGAGAGCTTTATTAGTACTCATATAGCTTAGGAGTAATTGTAGATAGATACCTACTTTGATTTAAAGCTTGAGGCATACATGGTTTTTACTTATTTGAGTATACCTATCTGTATTAGGTATTTTATTTTTATTAGTCAGCAATACTTTCATACTTTTAGTAGTACTTCATACGACGGTATGAAGTACTTTGGCATATACAAGTTAATGTAAAAGTACATTAAAAATAATAATACCTACTCATTTTGCCTATGTACTACTGCTAAACTAGTACTACTAGTACTACATAGTATGTATGATTTTTGTATTATTATATTATTATGACCAAAAGCCTCAGTACTCATCTGGTATCTCGTCAGTGTAGCTCGAGTTCT
Source organism: Nanhermannia cf. coronata Gr-Ori-00579 (assembly GCA_034699045.1). Taxonomy (NCBI): domain Eukaryota; kingdom Metazoa; phylum Arthropoda; class Arachnida; order Sarcoptiformes; family Nanhermanniidae; genus Nanhermannia; species Nanhermannia cf. coronata Gr-Ori-00579. Next base: position 50,622 of record JAQIXA010000181.1, on the reverse strand, counting down.
CATACAGAGTAGATTACACAAAACTAACCATTCGCTTGTTACCCTTGGAATCACCTCAAATTATTATCTTTTTTTTACATTTTATTTTATTTTATTTTATTTGCCCAACGAAATCCCATTTCTTCTATTTATTTACATTTGGATTGAATTATTCAATTTTAAGTTTATTTTTAAACATCTCAATTCTCACGACTATTTATTCAAGATTTCAGTAGAGGCTTGCGGCTTTTTTTACCCCAAAATATCTTGTTTATGTTTTCTTCAATTTCAATATTTTTCATTATACAAGAAGCTTTACAAGATTGCCCTTGACAGCAATTCAAAATTTTCCTAAATTTTGAAGGATTTAAGCAAAAGGTAAGAAAAGTAATTTATATTTACTCAACTTACTTTATTTAAGCATATACCTTACCTGATAAGTTTATTTACAGTATATTTATACTTATGTATATCTGCTTATATTCTTAAGAATTGAAATATCAATACAATACGATTGAGATTTCTAAAATTAAAAGCATATTTTGGCTATTAGTAATACTTAGGTACATACATAGGTAGGTACTAGGTAGATGCTAGTTTAAGTGTACTAAAGGGCATTTTTATAAAGAAAGGTATTGTTTTGAAGGGCTCGAAACGAACTATAAATAGATTTAAATGTATAGGTACCTATCTATAACTTTGGGTTTTTTTCGATTTTGAAAGGTCTCAATTTCAAAGAAATTGAAGGTGCCATTATTTCTAGACTCGGAAATTTGTCACAATTTCAAGCAAGTCAAGTGTTTTAAACATAAGTGTAATTATTACAGTACACTTATTATCATTGTCTAATTGGCATCAATTTAAATTTAAATTCATCTAGGTACTTTGTAAAATTGATAAAAATAAATTTTAGAATGATGCACATTAAAAAATCTATAAGATCCCTTTAGTTAATGTTTAATAGGCCATAATGTCCCTCTTATTACATAATAGGCAAAAAATGCATAGTAAATGAGCATTCATACTGAACGGGTTCATCTTGTCAATTCTCAACACTAATCTGAACTAAACTAAACAAGCGATAAATTCAACTTGACATGGATTACAATTACTTTAAAATTTTAACTAATTTAAATCTTACCAGATTAATTTAATGCATATATGTATTAGTAAAGTACTGATCAAATCGAGGAAGGCTTCTGAGCAAATAGTCTAGTAAGTACATAAGCATCTGTAGGTACATCGAAATTTCAGTTATTTATTGAAGGAAAGCAAATTGTAATTGATAGATAGATTCGTGAATAGGCTACATTATTTCAAGTATTTTTATATTTTTTATATTTTACATTTGAATGAATAGGCCATTATATTCACAGTAATATTGCCCTTTCCACACTACCTGTACCAGATCAGGTGTATTTATTAGAAATTAAGATATTTTTTGCTCAATGTATGCACCTAAATACATATGTATGTATGTATAATGTATATGTCACTTTATAATGCATCTTAAATTATCTTGTTTTTCTTAAAATTTGTTGAACCGCAAAGAAATTTTGGGCGTTTTCTCAATTTACTTTCCTACTACTTACGTACAGCTACTTTGTATCTTTTGTTAATGTCGCATTTTTGAACTGTTTGGAAATAATTTATTGTTTAAAATAACAAAATAATGGAGAAAAAGCAAAAGGATTTTTAAGAAAGTGGAAAAAATGCAAATATCACGTATCCCCTACCAATTCATGTTTTGATAATACTTAAATACATTTTTGAATCGGATTACTGAAATCCAAAAATTGAAAATGAATTTTTGCAAAATATGAAGATCATATTAGATCTTATAATGTAAGTACCCTACTATTTTTTTATTAAGTAAACAAACGCAAGAAAAAATTAGTTCTGATCGAAATTATAGTGTATGAACATGGGTAATTTTTGGGTGTTTGAAATCTACTAGGTAATTGAGTAGAAATGGTGAGATATGGACTTTTTTTATGGACTATACAATACAAGTAGGTAGTTTGTATATTGTGCAGAGATGGATAATAATTAGTTCAAATTGCGGTTGATTTTTTTTTGCCAAAGGGAACTTGAATGTAAAATTAAAATTTATGAGAAGAGATTTGTGCTCAATGTGCCAATATCCCATATCTACTCGAATTTAGAAATAAATGCCTTATTACTAGTACTAGTACTATCAGTAGTAGGTGTAGTTTTAATAATAGAAATTGGAGATTGAGAGAGTTTTTTTATCCAATTTACAATCGTTCATTCGTACTCCAAAAGTTCTATTGATTAATTCTAATTCACGATATGATACGAGAGGATAGATTGTTTTCGATTTCTTGAATTTAAATTCATATCATGAGATTTTTAGAGATGGGTGAGAGGCGATAGGCTCCTCATTCTCAATTTTTTTTTTCAAATTTGAGAATTTAAGAAGGCAATGATCTTCAAATGTGATCTACGTTTTTAAGGATTCATACATGCAAATGCAAATTTAGTTTAGATTAACTTAAAGAAGCGGGGGAAAATCTTCTGAGAATATCTCACAAATTTAAAAAAAAGATGATTGTTTGATGGGATAAAATCCCGTTGCTCTTGTAATAGAAATAGAATTAATAATACCTACAAGTTTACAAAAGCTGCCTACATAACTATCTACTAAAACACTTGAATATAAAAGTATTGCACTCATTCTGAATATTCAAGAACTTTTTGAGAATCGAGGAATTTATAAATAAAATCAAATATACAGATTATAACCATTTGTTTGTTTTTTGCACAATACTAATACCAAACTTGGAGATTTCAGGTAAACTTTTAAAAAAAAAGTCTAATATTTGAGCCAAAATTCTTCAAAATCATCTAGAAATTAAAATGTAAAAAAGCTTCATTTTATAAATACACCTTTAATACACTATTATACCTATAGGTACATTTTATGAAATTTGGGCGATTATTACCAGTATAGTGATTCTTACATGTTATTAGAATCGAGTTCACCCACACAAAATTACAAAAGCTTGAAATTGAAATTTAGAAAAGGTAGTTAAAATGATTTTATTAGCTCTAGATTTTATTAAAATTCAAGCCTTATCTTACCTACTCTGTAAGCTCTAGTAAGTACATTAAAAATTAAAAATTAAGAGTAGATAGTAGATATGCATATTCAAAATAAATTATTTTGGGCGTTAATAAATTGCAAATTATCCTACCTATCCTACCTACCAGTATATAGATACTATTATGTACACAAGACAAAATTCTTGACTGAATAAGTCACCTACTTTTCTGTATTTTTATAATCGTATCATTTACAAGTGTGACAATCAATCAGTCACAACAACATTGCTCAAATTGTCCTAGTGAATTACTTTGACTACTAGTACAAATGTAGTCAAAATCAGCATGTAGACATCTGTTCGAAATTGAAATCTGCCTGTCAATCTCATTTGAATTACCTGTAAGAGTATAGAAAATACGCATACATATATCGTATATACATATATGTGCCTATGTATGTGTATCTACTTTCGATTTTTATAATTTTAGTGATTCTAGTCAATTCTAGACACCAAATATAATGGATTCTGAACTTACCTGAGCAAGAAAAATACAAGTAATTGGAAGTACATTGATAGTAATGGTATTACCTTTTATGTTTTTCCCAGTCGATTGAAATTTACCCAAGCTATTTATTACCTCAATTTGATTACAGATTACATAGGTAGTAAAGTAAATAAAAATAAGGATTTTGAACTTACTATCTATATAATAATACAAGACGAGTCGATTAGTAGATCGAGAGCATCGATATATTTTTTGCAATTATTGAATTTATTCAAATTTAAATTACATACCTGGGAGCTCTTTGATTTTATTACTTATGCCCATTATACCTTATATACTGCATTTCCAAATTTTTCAAATATCCATTAAAAGCTATGATACTCGATACGAGTAGGTAGTATCGTTAGTAGTAAGTATTGTTCAAGATTTTTGTAATTTAATGTACCAAGTGAATAGTATTTTGTAATCAAAATACACACTTGAGTCTTGGGTATTCACATTCACATTAGTAGAGGAAGTAGGGACATTTTTTCAAAAGATTTAAATTTCCATATGAGACATTTTTGTCGAGTAAAATTATCAATAGCTATAAAATAAAGTAACTATTCTGTATTATTTAAGGAGATACAGTTTGGTTATACTGATAGTTCTAAGGAAATAAAGTTATTTACTAAAGGTCTTGGAATTTGATAACCTCTATCAGTATATCTGTTTTAGATAGTAATAAACTTTACTATTTAATAGTAGGTATGTTATATAAAATATAATTGTAATAGCAAATCTAATTGCACTTTTTAAATTCTCAAATTACTTAATACTTAGGTATAAGATACTTCAGGTTTTCCTGAAATTTTCAAGAAAACAGGTATGCTATTTACTTAAGGTGAGAATAATAGATAGATTAAACTAAAGTAATACTTTACATAGTAAAATACCACGTACTTATATGTATGTACACTATAGGTAGTATGTATATCTAGACATAAACTATATGAATTTGGTAAACAATAGTTTTTTTTCTATTTTTTTGATTTATTTTGTATGCTATTTTATATGTAAAATGCAAAGGAAACGGATAACCGGAACAGTTTTGTTCTGCTTGGTTATTCAAATGAATCGCACCCTTCTGGTCCTAAAATTCTAAAGGTCTCGATTGAAATTGAATTTAAATTAACCAAAAAATGGCTCTAAAAAAGCACATTAGAGGCATTATATTTTACATACATTACATTACTACTAATAAATACTATAAAATTTCTGTTATATTTAAAGTAGATTATCGTATATAGTACATTACACATGTATGCACTATAGGTAATACAATATCTTCAATTTCCATATTGGTGATATTTCGAGTTTTTAGAGACTTATAATTTACCCTCTAAAAGAAAAATTAGGCTATAACACATGTAAAATCATTGACTAATTGTAATTTCAAGTAATTTGTATTTTTAAGTGTTTTTTATTTGAGATTTAGAGAAACTAATAGAATATATCAATATAGAATTGACTTTTTTGTACAGGAGAAAGGATGGGATATATTTAATTTAATATAAAACTTTAATTCAGGTCAACAAATCTCTAAAATTTATACATTTTACATATATGTACTACATGGTACGATCTCTAATTAAATGCAAATGTACAATTAAAAATCAAATGATAGTTTCCCTGCTTAGAGTATTCAACATAGAAAAGTAATATGTATGTGATGCACTTATGTTATCTTTTTTTTATATAAAAAAGGGAAGGTTTAGATGGTTTTATTGATAAATAGCCGAAGGTTTTTTTTATGTCGAACCGCATGTACCTATAAAGTGAATTTAAACAAGTTAAAAAAATTCAAAAAAATTACAAGTCTAAAAGAGACATCAATTTTTGACCCTTTTGAACTTAAAAATTTCCTAAATCATGCAAAAATTCAAATACAGATACATATATGTACGTAAATAATTTGAACTTTTCTTTCATTTTGCATTTGAGAATCTAATATATTTAAGCATAAGTAATTCAATTAATTTAGTATTTCTTGATAAAAATTTTAAAAATTAAACCAGCATTATGCTTACGAATAAGTGAAACTGTTTTACTTTTTTTCTTATAAAACTAGTTAGAATTTTAAATTCCCTTTCTACACTACTTATACCTAAAAGTAATTTTTTATCAAATTCGAATGACAATGCAATGACAGTACAGCACTTCTCATATCAAAGTGTTAATCTTTTTAGAATAATTTTTGCATTTTGCATTTTGCATTTGATACAGTAGTTAATTAAATACGGTATACGAACATCATTTTATTTTTGCAAAAAAAATCATAAACCTATTAACACTGTGACTAACTAGTCGAGTTAAGGTTGATATTTATAACGTATTTAACTTTAACTACCTAGTGCTACTACTATCAGTTTAATAATGTACTTATGATGAGAGGTAAAAGTTGTTTAAGCAGATGAATTAAAAGATACTATTTAACTTTATAAATGTTGTTCTTTCCTTTAGAAAATAGGTAAAATAAATCTCGAATTGTTTTCCAAAAAAAAAATCTCTTTGAAATGTACGTGACCTAGAAAGTAGGTAAAGTTTATCAGCTTTGACAATCCGCAACTGTACTGTACCTATACTTGTACTATTTAGTGTATGTAGTAGTATAGTAGATAGGTAGGTATACTATTCCTAAACCTATATTTTTAAAATGCATTTAATTCATTAATATACTATCTGTAAACTACTTGCATTAGGTTTAATTTAATACATTAAGCTAAGCAGATCATAAAATACAAAAAAAAACACGAAATTAATTATACCTACAACACAACTAGTTACTACTATACCATATATGGATACGAATAGGCAAATAGCAGGGTTGTCCGTCGAAACTTTTTTTGAACGGGAAAATGCAAATTTAAATTTAAAAGTACATTTTTATGTAAGTAAGTAAATCAATAATTAAAGATAAGAGATCGAAAAATTTCTAAAAAATCTTTAAAAATCACTAAATGTAAAATCTTTTACTAGTAAAATAGTAAAATTTTCAAAAAATGGACTTTTTAACAACACTGAATCTGTACCCTGAGATCTGTTTTCTATTTTATTTACTTTTTCATAAGTATCTTCTGAGAAAATCCATGTTCTTAGGTAGTATCATCCATGTTCTTTGTCATCCTCCTTTTTAGTTATACTTGAAGTAGTTTAATGTCATATTAGAGACTGATATTTTTTACACAAGTTAAGTAAATCAAGTCAAAATCTCTTCAAGACAACACAAAAGTAAAACAAAAGGATTTTATTTTCTCATCAAGATGCTTAGTTTCGCTAGAATCCCTCTTGTCCCATATAATTAGGTACTAGTGCCTACAGAATATATAGATAGGTAAGTAAAAATGCATCTACCCTGACCCTGAATATCTCAAGAATATCTAACTTCATATTTTCAAATGAAGTGTCAATCTAGTTGAAATTTCTACCTACTACTCGTATCTACTAACTAAGCAAAGAAAATATCTGATATTTTTAGGAAAAGGATTCTTGATTTAAATAAGACTAGGTCAGTTTTCTCACTTTAAATATTAGATATAATTTTACAAAGCATGACAAAATAGAATTTGTAAGTACACAGGTTTGTAAGTACTGCTGCCAATTTGTATTATCAAGATTTGATCTGTATCAACTACTTATCAAATTCAACCCATCAAATCAAAGTCAAAACAAATACCAAATTCTGACTAACTCAATAGTTATTGAAGTAAGTATTCTGTAGGTACTACAGAGTACATACCTTTACTAGTAGTACCCAACTTAATAGTAAGGAATAGTTAGTACCCTGTTAATTGTAGCATCTGAAATGTTCAGGGTATGACCATATTAGTAAATTGTTGAAATAAAAAGTGAAGAGCCCAACCTTTTTTACCTACGAGTATGACTGATCTAGTACCTATAGACTATACATACTATCTAGGTAAGGGAGATTTTAAAGGAAAAAAATTATTAATTGCCTCTCACTATTTTATTTCATACCTACATATCTATCTATCTATCCTATCTATAATTTATGTTTTATAGATATTTGCACTTTCGCTGTCCGTCTCTTTCTCGTTTGACTTGACTTGTTAATTAGATTCGAATGAGCATAAAAACTACATCATTCATCTACTTGCACTTATGCTGTACGAATAGATATATAATTATTACAGAAATAAATAGGCAATGAATTAGCTAGATAAATGAAAGTATCAAGTACCAGTACAGCTGAGGTATAAAATTTTTGAGAATTTTTAATAATAGAATTTGAGTTTATTATCAGATAAGTCAGTACACTAACCTATAGTCCATATAGTATTACCAATTGAAATTGAAAGAGAAAACCTACTTTATTAAAATAAGGTTTAGATATTACCGTTATTAATATTTTTCCTTTTTATTACTATATGTAGTTATTTAGTAATTAGTTATGCTATATTTTTATTGATGAGAGTTTGAACTCTATCGATGATGTATGCATTTTTTTTTGAACTTTTTGGTTACGATTTAATAAGGTCTATTAAAACATTCATTTGAAACCAGATAATAAAAGAATTATGTTATTTTATTAATATCATTAATATAATATAATATGTAACCATCCTATAATACAGTACACAGTATCTCGATTTAAAGGGCGTTTTTACATTTAAAATAAATAATATCTATGTATGTGAATTTAATAGGAACATTTTTAGAATTAAAAATCTACAACTATTGGTAAAACAACATAACATGCATAGTCATATCTGAAACTTATCCTTAGTAGGATATAATGCCTATACACTATACATCATAGCAACTAATTTTTTCAAATTTTGTATAGGTTTACTTTTCGGTAGAAATCAACGAGTTATTTTTACATTTGTTCTGGATTTTGAACATGTTTGGAGGCTTTTTATGCAAATAATCTTAAGATAAAAAATGATGTTTTGATTACATCGTTCAGTGTAATGATAGGTACGAGTATTACTTGTATTTCATTTCATCAAATTAGGGTTACAAGTACAAGTTACAATCTAAATGATACTTAACTGATCTTGATCTTATATATATTATAGTATTCTAAAATAAGAATGCATTTAATATGCTACAAAAAATCACATACTTTTTTAATATACTACAAATATCTTACCTACTTTTTAAAGGAATTGTTTTCATTTTCTCGATCAATTTTTTGCATATCTGAATCTGTTAGGAATTTTGTTTTCCAGCCTATTTAGACCTCAAAAACTATTAAAATGTCAAATCTATTTACTGATTTTTTTTATCAAATGAGGATACAATATTTCCTGGACATCTCTTTGTTTTGTTTCATCATCAGTATCAGTCATGTCAGTGTAAATAAAATTAAAAACACAGATCCATATAATATTACAAGTAATTATGCCTATGTATTGTATCCTATCCTACTATATGAATATGGCATAGTAATATTTTTATTATGAATATTTATTAAGCATTATAATATTCCTACTTGTATTTGAATTGGATAATACATTATTTTTTTCCTTAGTCTTGATAAACAATTAAAAAATTTAAACTTTTTTAATTTTTTATAAATACCAGCTCAAGTTATGTACCAGTACCAGCAGTCAGTCATAATAAAAGTATTAAATAATATCTGGTAATTTATTTTGAAAAAAATTCAATTGTTATCAAGATACACATAATAGTAGGGTATAATAATAAATACTTAAAATACTTTAACAACTCAATAACAGCTACAATAATGTTTAACTAATACCTATTCTTTATATAAGTATGATCCAAATAAGTATAGAAATTTTTAAGTACCTACAAATCTGATGCACATCTTAAATTGGGGATCTCTACTCCTCTCCTCAAGTCTGTAGATACAATTAAACCATTTAAAAAAATTAAATTTTTTTTGATAATATTCAGAGCGTGATTTCAACATTACAAATTATCCATAAAGTAATTTTTGTGCAATATAATTCAAGTTCAAGATTTCATGTTTTCTCTGAAATTAAATCATTTCTTTAAATACTTGTACTTTTCTAACACATTTCTCTTGTGGGTTTTAACATAGTTTTAGCACTTGTAGGAGTACAAAAGCTTCTAATTGTCAGTTCTATGTATGCAAAATATTTGCTTGGAATTTAGTCATAATTCATATGCAAATTTTGTCTATCCTTTGTGGTTTTTAACTTTGAAATGCACTTAAAATTTTTAAAAAGTAGGTACAAAATGTATTTATTCATTTAGTTTTAGCTATCAAGTTTAAGCATTATTTTTGATAATTAGTATCGGTATACCACTCGTATATATATAAATATTGGTCTAAGGCAAGGCGAGTCAACTTATGAGTCAGGTTTTCTGAATTTTGAAACAATAACTTTCAACTTAAAATAACCATGTAATCAATGTCTCGATATACCCTATGTTAAAATAAGTATAATATAATACTCGTATAATAAAATAAGTAATAAGTAGTTATATATAAGTAAATCTTTACTTTACAAATTTCGAGGATTGTCTTTGAGTCATTCTCAGGATCAGTTTAGTATTTATTTAGTATTTATCTAGATACCTAATATAATATTTATTATACTTATTATGTAGTTGGTTTTAGACTTGAATCTTGAGTCTTTAGATAAGGCTAGGCTACTTATGATTAGTTATCTTAAATTTAGTTAGAAATTTTAAATTCTAAGATTTGATTTAAAGTGCTTATCAATCGTGAATCTCTTCTTTGTCATTGGTCTGCTCAATATCAATACTCAATACTTAACTTATTATTAAATATTTTATTCTCTGTCTAATACTTATGTTCATATCTATGCATCTATGTACAAAGTACAGTCTCATGAATATCCAAATCTAATCACTTATCATAGTCAATACCGAACAGAAAGTTTTCCTAAATTAACAATTCTTTATGCAACCTAAGGCCAAGTCAGTCAGTCATTCTCTTAAGACTTGTAACTTATCTTTAATAATAGATTCTAACATGATAGCCAATAATTTTCAAAAATTATCAGAAAGTAAGGAGAAATGGGATAATAAATATTATCAAATCAAAATTGATGCCTAATAGAACTTTTTGGTCACATATTTTTGGAGTTTTCATGCAATTTTAAATTGAAATTATTCCTTTCCTTGGGATTGCTGGTCCTAATAGTCAATAATTGACATTTTTTTTGAGATATTACAATATTTAATACAAGTATCTATTGTGCCATAGTAGGATGATTTGGATATTATATCATTATCACATCATTAGTATAAAAATGGAGATAAGTCAAATGCATAATTTTAACCACAAACAAGGGAAGATGGTTTTGCTACTAGAATACTTAAATATCTTGTATTGTAGGTACATAAAATGTTTACAAAATATTATTATCATTCGACTGGCTTCTCTTCCGCTCATTGTTACTGATATTACCATAATCATAATCTTGGTTTTTAGACCCTCAAATATCATAGCATGGGATGGCATCATCGAAATACTTAAACACTAATTTTATTAAGAATTACGAAGGAATCTCTGCATGTGTACTGGTAACTAGTAGTAGTAATTATTATTATGCTCATTGCCACAGAACAGAGAAAGAAAGAAAAAGAAATTTGCACAATCAGAATCAAAAAGTCTTTTATTGAATAAGTACATATTACATAGGTATATGGTATGCTGTACCTAAGTACAATAGAAATAATATCAGTAATATTTTTGATTATTATTATTTTTATGAGCCATTATACAAGTACTATTTTAAATTTTAAAGTCACGCCGAGTAATTCCCCTACTCTGACTTGTAACTTTTGACCTCTTCAATAAAATAAAAAGTTATTCGTTTTGTTGCGACTGTCTTTCATCGAGAATATCAAAATGCCAACAACATACATGCATAATGCATGAGTAGGTAGCTACTATAGGTATGGTATATTAGACTATAGCATAGTAATTAGCCCCAAGATCATTCAAATTCTTCCTTTACATAAGTACAGATTACTTAAGCATTAGTAGTACATATATATGATAGATAAGTCTGATTTATACTTGAAGGATTCCACCACAAAAACAAACCAGAGACTACCATGGAGTGTCTTTTTTCATTTAAAATAACCTTCATCATGGTTGTAGTGTCCATCATGGTAGCCCATATCCACAGTACAAGTGCTCCTTGTACTCTTTTAACCTCAAATAGAATGAAATTGTAAGTGATTTCAATTGCCTATAAGCCATAAGCCTGTATACGAGTAACCTGCTCAAGTAGGTAAATATTTTGCATATTTTTTCCCCTTATAGTATATCTACCTAATAAAAGTATTGAGTATATAAAGTAAGATTTGTCGATGACATAATTGCTAAATTATAATATTTCAAAGAACTAGTTGCCCTTAAATGCCTTACACATATGTAAAAAACACTACTTGTAGGTAAGGTACTTGTACCAATACCTATGAATTTTTTTCATTCATAAGTATATACCTAGGTACTATACATCTATGTAAATATAAAGCTTAATAAAAAAGAGCCACGGGGTATTTGATTATGAGACAACAACAAAGAGTGGAGATTTTCGATAATTTTTATAGCTATATAGGTACTGGTCACTGATACATATAAATACTACATACTTGTATTGTACAATATTGGTTATGATATCCCTACTGCGTATTGTTTAGGCATAATTATATTAAATTTTTGGATGATCTCATACTTTGTAATCTGCCCAGTCAGTCGAGTCAGAGCAAAGGCAAAGAGTTAAAAGATCATAAAAAACACACATTTAATTATTCAATTACTCCATTGAAGCATTGAAGTATATTATTTACACGTATTTGTCATGTACTTACTAGAAATTAGCATATCCATTCATTCAAAATATTTTTATCTCTATGAATTTATGAGTCATTGAACAAATTTGAGATTTGTTGTATTTTGGTAAGTTAAATCAAGCCTAAAGTCTTTTTTTCGAATTAACTTGACCTTTTCCTTATCAGCCTTTTACTATTGATATACCTATTTTCTATACTGTAGTATGAACAGTTTTTTTTATTATGAATTCTTTTTTTTTCTGTAAAAAAAATTGCTGGTTATTAACAACAATATCTAGATTTAAAAAATTATATAGATCTTTAAACTCATTTGTATAGGTACTTACATTAGTATTAAGGTCTTATTGCTTTTCTGATGGTTTTTCAGTATTTTTGAGTGGATAATTGATTTTTAAGAGATATTAAAAGTAGTTACGCAATCTATTTTAATTTTAAAAATTTCTAAATTGCTTTATAAATATTCAAATGTCTTATCACATTACATTAGCTAGCTAATTACCTTCTTGCCTGACTTGAATTAAGTTTACCTACTCATATAAATATGAACATACTTAATAGGTGTAAATGAACCACAAAAAGTGAATAGCTTACTTTAATTTAATCTCATTCTCAAAACTCAAATAAAGACCAAGAAGATGAGCATTTATATATTCTAATGTGGTTCAGTTTGACATTCTTTAAAAGACTTGAGTTTTTAAACGAGGTTTTTTCCCTCGAGAAATCTTTTTGGTTTTTGATGAACTTTTAAACTTATGGTTTTTTTACGAGTGTCATCATTATTGTAATCTAAATTTAAAATAAGTACCTCCAACTCCAACCTACACTATACATAAGGCAAATGCAAATGCTCAATTGTAAATAAAAAAGTACCTAGAGTAATATGTGCTAATTACATCTCAAGGTTATTTTCACAACTTTTTTTTTCAAATTCAATTCATTCAATATAAGGTTTAGTAGCTTATGGTAATAATTTGCACATTTCTCGAGAGGAAGGTACAATACCTGTAATTTACGATGCACAAATTTTGATGACACCATCATCATCATGGTTTATTTCTATCGTAAATATCTCAAAGTGCTTAAAATTCTAATAATAAGTACCTACAGATTTAGAATTGACATTGCCGAGCTGAAAGTAAGAGTTACTTAAATATGCAATCACAAAACAATTATCGAATGAATGCAAAAAAGCTTAACATTAAATAATAAAAAAGGATTCTAATTTATAATCTAAAAATAAATACAGACAAATAATAAGGGTCTTTATGACATTTATTACGAATAAATTTGAATATTCCAAGCCCAGTTTGAAGTGTAATTTTGTAAAAAAAAAAACCTGCTCAAAAATTTGAAATTCTTAAATAAATGGCAAATGGCTTGAAATTATAAGCTGAAATTTCTAAAGGTTGTCTAGAAGTCAGTCAAGAAAAATTATGCCTATAAAAAGATGAAAACGTCGATTAGGTAATGTCTGATTCCTAACTTTAGCTCTGAAAATCTTTCCTTTGACCTTAATTTGACCTATATTTTTTCGTAAAATGGCTCTATCAAAGCTGAATTGTATGAAATAGGGCCCTTTTTTCAGCTCTGGTACAAATATGGGTTAATATTATAAATCAGCAGAATTAGTCATTTCATTTCCAAATCCAAATCGTCAATTTATTGCAAATATGAGGAAGATATAAAGTATATATTGCTAATTAAATGAAATTTATTGTCCTTTATATCTTTAGGTGTAACTTTACTGGGGGGAAATGAGTCATAATTAATTTCATTATATTTATTTACCTAACTATAAGTTTAAGGTTATGTGGTGCTTTTAAAATTGAAAACTGTTGATTCCCCCTTACCTTGATCTATTAAATATAATAATGGAGGACAGGATATGACAATTTTAAATTAGATTTTGCATTTGCATTTGCATTTGCATTCGAGATTTCTGTTTCTGATTAGATTAGGCAACCCTACAGTAGTAAAACTGTCTCTAAAATCCTAAACCTCAAAACCCTTTTTGAAATTTATCATAAAATACTACGATAATATCAATTGGCATCTTAAATTCTTTGATCTTGAAATGCACAAGTAAATTAAATTAATTCCGATTATTATTTTATTAACTACTACTTACATATATATATATACCTAATTATACTTGTAGGTACTTGCCTTGCTATCCTTCTACTTCATTTTTATTTTAAAAACCAAGCCTAACAAGGTCTTGTGAATTCTTGACATTTTTCTACTGTTTGTTTTCTTTATGTAAATTACAGTCATAATAAAACTAAATTCTTGACATTACTTGCTAGAAAGCTTTACGAGTGCTACAATTAGAAGCAGAAACAATACAAAATACCATAAATTATAGCCAATTGTCAATAAGTGAAACAAATGACTTATTTATTTCATAAATTATTTATTACTGAACTAGTAAATCTATACTTAAATAAAGTGTCGGTTATAGGGTTAAATGATTTTTTTAAAGTCTTGACCTCTAAATTCTATAACAGTCACAATCACAGTATATTAAATGTAAAATATACATTTATAATCAGTTATTAAAATTTATTTTATAAATGTAACTCATCAAAGTTTGCCCCTATTCACTAGTCTCATTTTTTGCTCTGTTTATTAGAATATTTTAAAAATTTTAAAACTTTAATAAATCTAGTTAAAGATGAGAGTTATAAGTTGATGAATCTTGAGTTATAAAAACTAGGTTTCTTAATATCATACATAATACTACTGATACTTATATATACATAGGTACTACTAACTAGTACAAGACTTACTATACATATTAAATATATATCTGTACAAAAGTATCTCATTTTTTCAAGATTATGGCTTTTAATGATAATTCAAAATTCAGGTAAAATCTCTTAGCTCATGGCTGCTCTTGCTTGATATTTTTTATATTTACAATTAAACTACTAGTACAACAAGTATATGTATATGTACTTGGGCAGATCTCAAAATTCCCAAAATTTTACTTGAATTACACAAGTATGTATTCTATTTACTACTAGTACCAGTGTAGTGTATATTATTATATATTTACCCTCAAAAGTAAGCAAATGCACTTACAAAATCATTTTTTTTTCTATACTTATATAAAGCTTTCAGAATTACAGAATCTATTCTTATAAAATGTGTAGTGTAATTAAGCTAACGGGGGATTTGATAAATCACAACAAAAGCACACTTGAGGTATCTTTTGAGTTTAGAAGGTTTCTAGTCCGAATTTTTATTTTATCTACTCGTACTTACGATTAGTTCTTTAGGTATTCTTTTAAATATAAATATTTTTGCAAAAATAGTTTTTAAAACATTGACCTTTCATTTATACATGGTTTTTTGATTTGAAATTTCTTCCTTTTCGGTGATATATTATGTGATGTCTGTCCATATTCATAACTTGTGGTAAATCACAAAATCACAAAGGCAAAAGGTTACCAATCTATAAAGTCCAAAATTGTTCAAATGAACATGATACTAATATGTAATAGTTAAGTATTTTTTCGCCCACTTAAATATTTGTTCATCATAAAAATGACTTATTATCAAGAGAGTTAATAAACTTTTACAAGATGTTCACCCTTACCTTACTCTAATATATTGGCCATTGAATTCAGAATTACAAACCAAACACCAACACCCAAAATATTTCACAAATTCTCAAGTTCCCAAGTTCATTGTCAGGACATTTAAAGATCATTTCCTCTGACTCTGACCAAGTAAAAAAATTTCTAAAAATCTCTATTACCATATCTATTTAGACACAAGTTTTTTCAAGTCAAAATCAAAATTCCAATTTCAATGTTCAATTATTACTTGGTTATGGATTTGTACATTTAAATAATTACATGAGAAATTAGAAATCTATTATTTAGCTTTAATTTATGGGGCATAAAATTTATAAAATCAAAATATTACATTCAGATCAGATCTATAATTAAAAGCTTTCTACTACTGATACAATAACAATAATCGTTTTTAATGAAATAATTCAAACCCCTCTTAATTAATATGAGATTTTTAGATGATTCAGTATTAATTATAAGGAGTACTTGTATACCTGAGTAATCTCCATTATTTTTTTATTATTTCATGTCTATCAACAATTACTCTTATCGTTAAGTATACTGATACCTGTAGCATATTGGGTATTGAATTATTTCATAAAAAATTTCAAACAGAATAGAAAGTTATTTTTACCTATTAGTTTGAAATGATCTCAGAGGTTTTAATTAAGTTGAAATTCGATTCTATTTAATACCCATATATATATAATAAGGATCTTTTTTATTGTCTTTATATCTCTTGAAAAATTTCATATTTGAATAACAAAAAAACATATCTATATGCATACTAGTACACATGTAAAGGTACAGTACAAATAGTAGGTACTTGTCCCAGTATTGAGGTTTGTAGGATCTTTATTAAAAAAAATTTATAGCTCAAAAATTTGCATATTCATTTTATTACATATGTACAGATTATATATGCATTTACACACATGTATATTTTAAGATGATAGAAAAATCACTTTCAATTTTGTCTTTTATTTATACTACCTACTTATAGTACCTACTATTAGTAAGGTATACCTAATAGTATCTTTGAACAAACCTTTACGATAATATCATGCAGAGTTTAAAAAAGTCGTCATAAATATAAAGGGTAGTTAAATTTATCGCAATTCTCAGTCTGGGCAAGTTTTTTTTTCATTTTTAATAAACCTGATCTTTTTGCGCTAAAAATCCTCTTATTTTTGCGTTTTAAATAGAGGTTAAAGAAATAAAATTGAAGGAGAAAAAGTTAATTCAATTCAAACTACATTAGTATTAGTAAGTACTCATAGTGAATGAGGAAAATGTATGATATTTTAAGCACTTATAATTTAATGCACTTTTTCTGCCAACTTGTCCAAATCAGCCTTTTTCGATGACTACTGACACTACCCATGGCATAAATACAAAAAAGGCCTATTCTATAGAAGGCTCTAATCGTGATTGTAAGTTGCAATAAGAATATACCTAGTACTATATACTGACTAAAATTGAAATTAACTACATAGTAATATGTAGTACTTAATTCACTTTTTAAAAAAATATTTTGAAAAAAAATCTGATTTGACTTAAAATAAATAGTCAATTTTTTTTCAATATTATCATCACTGTAGGATACCGATCTTATTCTTACAAAGTATAATAAGTGTAGTAAAATCGTGACTCTGACACCTTTCTCAAATTATAATTTGGGCTACAAAAACACATCTATCTGTATAAGGTATATTATTAAAGAAGATCACATTTATTATTATTATCTATTGAAATTGAAATTGAAATGAAAAAGGAATAAAATGTATGTACCTACATGTATATGTGCATGTAAGTAACGGACATTTTGATCTTGATAATATTATCATTATAATGAGATGTACAATGTACATAAGTATGTACCTACATGGTATGAACTTTTTCATTAAAGATACAATTTGGCACTAGTACTAGGTATAATGGCCTTCAAAATCATAATTCAACAGAACATCTTTCTTGAAAATCAAGGTAAATTTGAGAATTGTAGGATCTGCAAATAAGGTACAGATACAAAATATTTTATATACCTACTTATATTCGAAAGAATTTTTTAAATATATTCACGAATTAAAGTATTTTATCAATTGCTATTTGGTTGATTGCTTTATAGTAGATTATTCAGTACTAGAGACTACAGAGTACTTACATGTACCTATAGTACATAATATGTAGGTATTGCATGTACATACAAAGTGTGAGCTAACTATCCCAAGACCAAACTTTTTAATTATTTTTTGACGCATTTCAAATGCATTTTTTCCCAGTACTGTTGTGCTTAATTCTGTACTTATTAAAAGTGAATGATTTTGGATTACTGGTAATGTACTACGTTGTATAGATATATGTAGTAGAAGGGTTGAAATTTGAATTCATTGAAAAATCAAAACCTTTCAAAATTCAAGTGAGAAAGACTCATAAAAAAAAAAGTTTACAATCTCCGATTTGATTACACAAGAAGATGGGAAATTCTCATTTTTACCTTCAACCAAGGGAATTAGTTCATTCAGCCAAGTCTTGGGGTTATAAGTTAAGGATTACTACCATCACCATCAGAAATGCTTACATACATTTCTTTCAAATATTATTCATCTATTATGTAAATGTCAAATTCTTTGATTAACTGATAGAGAGTATGTAGCAAAAGTATAAACTTACTCTGTCGATAGTACTCTATACAGTAGGTAGTAATTTGAGGTTAAAAGAGATAAAAAAAAGAGTAAAAGTGTCAGAGAATTTTATATGCTTTTGTAAGTACATTAGCAGATGGTCTTTATTTTGTAAAATTTGCAAGATAAGCCTATAGCTAGACTTAAATCGTACTCTGAAAAGGTAGCATTTAGTTTTTGACGTACCTACTTTAAAAAGATGAATTTTAAGGATTTTAAGGTGTTTCATTCAGACTACTAGTACTTGTATTGTAGATTTTTTTCTGTGAGAGAATGCCAAGATTTACACATAAAGGGTGTGGGATGTGATTTTATATATTTTATTTTATTTTGGGTTTAATAGCCCTCCAATTTACTCCTCTTGATCTGTGCCTGGTGTTCAGGAGCATGTAGAAAACCTATACAATAAACCAGGTTGGGCAATATACTGTAATAAAAATTTATATATTTATGTAAGTACCTGCAAACTACAAATAAATATTTACGTGAATTTTTCCATTACATAAATAAAGCACAAATGAACAATTCAGCTCAAAATGTAAAGCATAAACTGAGGCTTTACACCTATAACTATAGACGCAATAGTTAGGTAGGGTACTTTATATATTTTCAAATTAAAAAAAGAATAGCAAGGTAATTGACTCAACAATAAATTTTAGTTTGTCAAATGAGAAATTTTACTCTTCAATCCACATGGTTGGTAATTGAAGATCTCAAGTTCTCTAAAATATGATATTCTAGATTCAAAGGTCATAGTTGTATTCATAAATAGTATGGATATTTGAGTTTTAAAGGAGTTTTTAGCCTTAAAGTCAGAAAAATTTGATATTTTTGAGATAATAGATAGTCCAGATACGATTTTACGATTTTAAATTTTGAAAATTTTGGCATTTTTATACAGTTTGATGATCTATTTATATTTTAGAATGATATTTATTCAATTTATTCAGGTTTTAACTACTAGTTTTCATTCTACAAAAATAAATCTGACACCCTACTACGAGTAATATCAGTAGGATAAGGATGTCAGTAAATATTTTTCAAATATATTTTGATCAGATATCTGAGATTTTGTAAAAATTCGAGTCATTTATTTAAATAATTGCAAATATTACAATGATCAAATGCTTTCTTGGAATTTTTTTTGAAATCTTTTTGATAATGGTAATGGTTTTTTGCATTTTTCATTTGACAATTGTACTATACTAGACCTACCAGATAAAGTATAAAGTGAATTTCATGCTAAATTATTTCGAATTCGAATCTGAATAGGAAACTTAATCAACTTAGGTACTTAAAACCATTAAAGCTTTTAAACTTAAAACCAAAGTGTTAAATTTACTTTATTTGTACATTTTTATCTCGAGTAAATTGCATTTCTTTAAAACAAAACAGTAGAAATTTAACAGAGGTACAAAGTGTAATGTAGAGGATTTTGTCGATTCTCGTGTTCCTATGTGGGTGGGCAAAGATTTACACAAAAGATTTAAATGTTTAAGCTCATCGAGGTCAATTTTTTAATTTACTTGTTACAGAAACAAAAAAAATTAGTCTATTTCTACCAACACTATGTTTACTCATAGTAGTAGTACCTAGTAATATAAATATATAATAGGCTGAAATAATTCTTGTTTCTAGTATGTATATTTTAAATTTACTTTTTTTAGATATCCCAAAATCTAAGCTTATCAATAAACAAAGGATAATTTCACTTTATTTTCCACATATCTTTGTCAAAACTTAAATTAGATTTCAATTTCAATTTAAATTGAATTTTAGCCAAGTAATCCTCATATATTAGGGCTGATAATAGGAGTCTCGATATGAAATAAAATAAAGTAGATGAATATTGCATACACTAGTAGTACCTAGTATGTGCAGTTTAATTAGAGCTTGATTTTTGAATTTACTAGATAGATAAGTATCAGATGCATATACTGAATGAAGGTAGGCAGGATAAATAATTTTGGATTTTTTATATGGTAATATCGTGAGTAATCTAATTTAAATAATCTGCCGAATCTGTAGCGAAATGATTTTGAATGCTCTCCATAAGAATTCAAAACTCTTTAAAAAAATTAAAATTTTGAAATATTATTTCCTTAAATTTGGCTTTTTTTTTAATTTTTGACTCAGCTAAGCTTCTTATAATAGTGTTTATTATTTATTCGATTTTTTTATGTTTCAGATTGCAGTAAAGTAAGAAGAAATTAGAAGCAAAAGATTGCCTAAGCCTAACTGATAACTGAAAGAACATCAAGGTAAATTATTAACAAAATGCACAATACATTATATCATAAGTACCTATCTATTTAATCGTATTTTAAGTTCTAAGTTTAAGTACTAGAGACTTTTTTAATTATTCAATTAAGATCCTGTTAATTCCAAAAGCTTTAATCTCACCGAAAATTCTAACACATCAAGTCAGCCTCCTCGTCATAAAAAAACTAATTTGATATGCACTTTATGTGGTCTACCGATTCCCATTAGGGGGTCGATTGATCCGAATTTTTTTTGAAAATTTTTGATAGATACTTGCAATATACTAGTAGTACTATGTCAAGTGAAGAAATACTATATATATTACCTATATTAGTAACGTGATACAATTTTTTATACATTAAATAAAATTATCCATTTAAAGTTGTATCTTTTGAAACGGGATGATTCACATCCCGTTCTACGAACATAGATAGTTAGTTTATATTTAAGCTTAATAAAATAAACAATTTTTGCACAATTCTAAATAGTGAGATATAAGAACGCCTTTTCATAATTCTCTAATTTGAGCCCAGGCCCAGAGTTTTTATAATTATAATGAAAACTATTACTATATTACCTATAATAAGTAGGGTAATAATTTAAAAACAGGCAAAAATCTCATACTTACAAGGAAATTCTTTTTTGTCTCTAGGCTTTTAAATGGAATGTATAATGGAATGTTACTGGTACTGAAATAATAATAAATGTTATTGTTCAAATCCATATTTTCATAAATTAGAATTTAGAACAATGGTTTTGTTTGCTTTTAAAAAACACATAAAAATGCATAGCCATGAAAAAATAAGGATTTTGAAAACCTCAAAAACTTTGATTTTTACAAACTTTTTTGGTCATATGTAATTCAGAGCATAAATAATATATCAGTAGGTACAATAAATTGTTCAAGATGATTTGTGGAAATGCTTAACCAGATTGATATTATGCCTAATACATAAGTAGGATATCTATTACTATTCTGTACTAGTAGTAGTAGTATATGGTAGGTATAGACAAATAAATAAAAGTATGACAACAAATTCTGAAGTGAGATTTTTTTTTTGCTAAAAGTCAAAAGTATCTCAATCGATTTGTATTCAATTCAATCAGTGTGTCAGATTTTGCTAAATTTTTGAGGAACCAGATTTCCACCCTGATTTGAGATGCTTTTTAAAAATACTCGTGTAATTTTTCTCTAGGTCAAATGCATTTGGCATTTACTTAAAATTACTTACTTAAAAATATGATATAAACACAATAGTACCTGCTTAATAGCAGATCTACTAAAGTGGTTATCATTATCTTTAAATTGTAAAACAAGAAATTTTCAATCAATCAAGACCAAGGTTGTTATCATTTATTATTTAAATTTAAAAATATCCTTATACTCGTACTTATCTATTTCAAACTATATATTTCAAATGGAAATATCTTTACTGACTGCTGTTAGGAAAAAATTATTAAAAAAATGAAATATTGATACCGTTATTTGAAGTAATACATAGGTAGTTTAATTGAGAGAAACTCGCTTAGCATAAAGAATCATAAAAAAACTCATAATTTATATTATAATATAATACGAAGAAATCATCTAAATTTACTTGGTAAGACAATGAATTGTCAAATCACTACCTACTAAAATTATGAATCTTTCTTTTATTCTTTATGTTCATTAAATTGGCATTAGCGGCAATACCTAGAAAAAATTTACATTTTTGAGCATGTCACATTCAATTTATGTTCCTAATTAACTTGACTATTCTTTAATGTTCTTTTTTTATAAATCTGAAAAAGTACCTAAGTGCTAGTATTTTCCAGTTGTTTACAAAGCTAATTATTATAATGTATTTTCAAATTTATCTTGGATTCAATCAAAAATGTAGGTAGGTATTTCAAATTCCAAATCAATCATATGGATCATGAATTTTTCCGCAGAAATATTAAAATAATCAGACCATTGAATTGCATGATAAATTAAACTTATTCGAATTCACAACAACAGGTAGGAAATTATTAGATTTTTGTATTGTTTTTATAAAATTACTGGTTTTATAAATAATTATAATATTTGAAAATATTTCAAGTTAAATAATTATTTTTTAAACATCCATTTTTCATTTTAAGCAAAACTTGGGTTAACTAGAATCTAAAAGTTAAAGTATCCTATCTATGATTCAAAATTCCAGGTTTGTATATTTTTAGATTGTAAATGACTGTTTTGTGCAGTTAATTTTAGCTAAAAAAAGCAATCATTAAAATCAAGTATACTCAATTATACAAAAAATGGGTAGAATATTTCCAATTTCTCAAAATTTTAATATTTTTGTATATTAAATTTGTATTTTCGAGTAGGTATATGCAAAAATTGTGATTTTTCTTAAAAAATATGAAAATCTTTTTGTAAAATTTGCCAATTTTTATGAAAAATACGAGTTTAAAAAACTTTAAAACAGCTTTGCTTGGCTTTGAGACCTGTTAGTCATTTTAAACTATTAAAAACTTGCCAATTGCTCATAGACCGGATGTTTAATACTTGTGTAACTGTATTAGGTCAATCAAAGTAAAGCAAAGCAAAGCCATTTTTTCTATCCATTATTTTTGTGCTTTTCTTTTCTATTATTTTATTCTATTTTTTGTACAAAATGTACATACAAAGTAGGTATATCTATATACTTCCAATATACCTATATAAATAATAGGATTTTGGCATTTGACCAAAGTAAGCAAAATCAGTGTGAAATTAAACAGAATGGAATGAATTCAAGCTAGATTATTTATTCGAGCATAAAACTTTAAATTTCATAGTAGGGTACCCATACTACAGATAATATTACAAATTAAAATACCCATAAACTTTTAAAAATTTTACAACTTTTTGTTTTATAATGGGACTTTTTAAAGGCAGAAATAATCCAGTTCCTGGAACCTTTTTGTCTAATTTTGAACTTGATTTTTGGCCAAATGCTAATGAACTATGAATAACTATATAAAACTTTCACAGTACTTTATGGTCAATGACACACATTTAGATAGGCAATATTCATTTACTTAATGCAAATATTCAATTGTCAAAAATTTACATTTTTTTTGCAAAAATTTAGGCTAGAAATCATGTTTGAATTGAATATTTGAATATTTATGCAAATCTAAAAAATTCTAAATGACCAAACCCATATTATCCATTTAAAGTTATTAAATGACAAATGAATACTAATTAATTTATTTCACTTAAAAATCACATTATATCTTTGAGAAAAAGTTGTAATTATTATATTCGACACTGGGTTAATAGAGATTTGAAATAAGTCTCTATGTAAAGCGAAAGCTATTTTTTTTCCTTTTCAAAGCTATCTAATTACTTATGTAGATACACCTACAATTTACAATTGTTTAAAATAATTATTTGTACACCCTCATATCGAAAATAAATCTTCATAAAAGCCCATAAAAGTACAAATGTATTAGTAGGGTAGTTGGGTACTACTAGTAATATTTCATATATTGGTTTTTGGTGCTTACTAATTAAAGTAATAAATCATAATTAGCATAATCTTTCATTCTATCAAAGGTAATTAATAAGTTGTGGGTGCATCATTAGCTTCTCATTATTTTTCATTATTCTCATCTCATTGATCACCATCATGTTTTTATTATCATAATAATTATTGTTATTTGTTTAAGAAATTTGGTAATTTCGTATCCACTTGTAGTACAGTACAGTAAAGTATCGTGTATCTGTTGGCGGTGTCTTTATTAGTTTAATTAAATTTGCATGATCATAATTGCTCATTTCACAAAACGCACTTATATTTTCTTATAATTATTTTTTAGAGGTACTTAGGTATAATCTTAAAGAAATTGAAAGTATTACCTATATATATATATTAGCTAGCATCCAACAGATATTTGTTTAAGATGAAACTGGTATGATGTACTATAATTACTGTGTAATAATTAAGTACAATTACAATTACAAACTACAATTATGCGAAATTCTATCCTCTTACACGATTTACAGTAAGCACTATAATGTACATGTAAGATGTAAATTGCTAATTTTAGTAAATGTAAATGGCTTCGATTATGTACATAGATAATTAATTTAATAAAGGGTTTCAAATTCAAGATTTAAATCCACAAGAACATCAAAAATTTAAGGTTAATTATCTATTTATATGTCTTTCTTATATCATGCTATAGTATTGGGTATTGAAATTGAAAAGAAATTTTTTTATTATATTACTCAATAAGCAGAAGATGAGAATTGTAAATCTTTTGCAAATTTATTGTTATCACAAAAGGGGGTTGTAATGAACATGAAAAATAATAAAAAAATGACAATCCCTTTCTTTTCGAACAATTGATTGGAGACTTGTCGCAATAAACTTGGAAATTTGTTAGAAAAAAAACGCAGCAAATTCGTCAATCAAAAAATGTGTGAAGGTACATTATTAGCTAATTGTGGGAATTTGCATTTTGTATTTTACATTCGAAATAAAATAATATTTAAAAGCAAGTACCTATAGGTAAACAATAAGTCTTAAATATATTGTTCAAAAAAGCTCGTTTTAAAGTCTTAATTATATTCTGTATAACAATTCAAGCTATATCTCTATCAATTTTACTTAAAACTGTCAAAAAAATTTGAAAAAAATAGTTTATTTTGAGCTAAAATATTTAAAAGTTCGATATTTTAGATTTTGATCCCACATTCATCAAATCAATCTTATTTTTAGTTATGTAATACAGATAATATTTAAGCTCAAAATTGTAAATGTATTATTGAATTTTTCTCAACGTTTAGATATATTTTTAAAGCAAAAGCTGTAAAACCACAAAAAAACAAAATCAGGTTTGTTAAGTACCTACCTATGTAAATCTTCAGAAAATTCAGAATAGTAGGTAGGTACTCAAGTACTATTCATATTTAGGGTATTCAAGGATGCGAGCTAATTCTTAAATATAGACTTTCAATCAGTATAGTCATCTAAAAAAAGCGTTCAAATTTACTTAATGAATAATGAAATCATTAAAAATTACTTAATTTTAACACTATAATTAATCATGACATTTTAATTTGTCACTTGACTAATATGCTACTCCCATTTCTATTTTTAATATTTGTCATTTAACTAGTACCCTACATACAAACCATATTACAACTACGAGTACTCCAACTAAATGTGAATATAAAATGTACTTACATTATATGTAGATTATTAAATTTGAAAATAAAATTCTTGATTTTAATGGCTAATCCTTTCCCTTTTGATAAAAAATATAGAATTTAAAGAATTTAAATAATTGCAATAAGGTACCTACTTTTTCTTGTACAGGTAATTAAAATCTAAATGGTTGAATTAAAATTACAATTACCTATTTATTTACTATTTACTACTTTTACCTTGTAGGCTAGGATTTGATAGGTCTTAATAACGGGACCGTCTTCTCTCAATTGAATCGCATAATTTTCGTAAAAAAAAAATTGCGTAATCGGTTCGTCGGTATACCGTTTATTAGCAAATTGTACATAATTTATTTGAGCACATAAACTTTATAAGCCGTGAATGAGCAAAGGTTATCAGAACCCGTAAGCAATATTATAATTATAATTACAATAATATTTTCTATGTAATAATTTAGTAGTAGTAAGGAAAGTTTATCTTGAATTCAATCGAGAGCACAAC
Organism: Nanhermannia cf. coronata Gr-Ori-00579; assembly: GCA_034699045.1. Lineage (NCBI taxonomy): Eukaryota > Metazoa > Arthropoda > Arachnida > Sarcoptiformes > Nanhermanniidae > Nanhermannia > Nanhermannia cf. coronata Gr-Ori-00579. The sequence goes on along the minus strand of JAQIXA010000181.1, from coordinate 24,030 downwards.
GGCGTTAATTAGACGTATAAATAAGATGATATTTCTTCATTTTTTTCAAATTTTAAATTATATTAATGACCACAAATATATTTCCCATAAGTTGTATAGTAGACTGACAGAACAATCCATTTATTGCTCAATAATTTAATTATTACAGGATTATTACCAGTACTACCTATTACCTATGTATTTATTGAAATTGTTAAGGTTCAATTACAGAACTCAGGGCATATCTCAAAATCATGTAAATACATTACCTATGTACTTATCTCATTTATCTATTACCTATTTTTTATACTTTATAGTACCCTACCATTATATAAGGCAAAAAAATACCTAACTAATTTTTTTTAGCAATTTCTCATAAGTACAGATATTATAGATAGATATCCTACTATAGATAGATAAGTACTATATAGATAGATACCTACTACTTTTCTGTATTACCTTTAACAATTAATACGTACCTAAGTAGCTTCTAAATTTGGATTGAATTGAATTGATAACTTTACTTAAACTTACAATTCTAATTATAAGTGAATGAGGTACACTTATAAGTACACAAAAAGGATAATAAAAAAACAGATTTAATTTGATTTTGATTTCGAATTTCATTGAAATTTTTATTCTACTACAGGTATGATAAATGTAACTCGGAATTTGAGGGATTATAATCATTGAATGAATTGATAGTTATTTCAGCTAGATTTAAATTGATTTGATTGAAAGGAAAGTGTAAAGAGTAATTTAAAAACCTCAAATAAGTATATATGTAGTACCATACTTATGTAGTTGGTATAAGATAGAATAAAGATATTTCTCAATTTTAATTCTAATAAACAATTGCAGCTCCTCACTGTTTGGTGTCATTTAATAAGCAATATTTTTCCATTATATTCTCTAACCTAACCATACCTACATATTACAGTATATTTAAATTTAAATACGAAAAATCTTCAATTTCGATTCAATTTGATTTCATTGTGCTACTAGACAAGTAGACAATTATCCCTTGTTTATTGAATGAGTAGCATCTTAATCAAATTGTCGATTTTTGAAATGAAATCTCGAAATCCAAAAAGTAAAGTACCGAGTATTAATATAAGGACATTTTTCTATTAGAATAAGGCATAAGGTGAGGTAATTTAAAAATATTGGATGATATTTTTGAGATTTCATAAAAATTCTTCACCACAAATATCTCAAATAGAGAAATATCGAGATTTCTGATTTAGTATTCTTGGTACTATGTATGTATGTATCTATATTTATTAGGGCACTTACAGATTAATAATAGACTAAAATATTAACAAATTTAAGAAATAAATAAAACCTTATGGGATTTGAACGAGTTTACGAGGTCTATTATTATTATTATATTTTATTATTACTTAGCTAGCACCATAAATATATTTAAAATTATTGGATAATACTAACTGATACGAGTACATACAGTAAGTAGTAGGTGTTTATATTTGACTGTAAATGAAGCGTACAATTTTACAATACCTTCAGAGCTATACTTATGATATGTGTAAAAATCGTAGTTTAAAACACGTTTTTTCTGCAACTTTCGCATTTTTTGTCTATTTTCAGAGCTATTAAATGAAATTTTGACATGCATCTTGCACTAATAAAAAGGATTTGAAAAAAAAGCTCTATTTTATCTCTATCCCTGCACTATAAGGTATATTATACTACCAACACCAGAGCTAATTTTTCAACTACTAATAATTTATCAACATGCAAATACACAATGGAAAAATAACCGTATATCCGTATTCTTTCTTAAAGTTCTCATTTTTATTGACTTGAAAAAAACCATATATCTTACATACATACCTAATTATATTGAAACTTCAAATACTTTAATTTAAAGAATATAAAATACACAGGTACTTAAAATAATAATTTACACATAAAATATACTTTGTCTTACTATTAGGTTTATCATATCATGTAAGTACGTATGCACTTACTGTAGCTTATAACCTAATAAGAATAAGATAAATTTTTTTAAATTAAATGTCCTATAATGAAATATGAATAGAAAGCTGTAAGGTAGAGTATGTAGGTACTAGAAATTAAAAAATAAATTTGATTTGAAGCGGCGTGAAGAAGAAAACACAATTACTAATTTGATTTAGATTTCAGTTATTGAAATATATATATGTATAAGTAAAAGGAAACCCATATATCAGTAGGTAGTAAACTATATGTATCTAGAATAGAAGAATTTATACACTAGTACCTAGATACTTATTACTTTTAGTATGTAGGGTACTACTATTCTATAGGTAGTGTATTTAAGTAGCTATTGAAAACTTTTTAATGTTTTTTGTAACATTTTTTTGTCTTTTTGCTTTGTTTATTGTGAGTCCTCGTGTGTACTAGATATTCGATGAGAAATTTGTAAGTAAAAAAGTTTGGGTTAAATAATAATTAGTCCTGAGCTTACTTTCTGCATTTTTTTTCCCTTCTTTATTGCACTTCTAATGGAGTATAAAAAATATTGTAGCAAAACATGATCAAATACTTTTAAGTATGGCTGTAGTACACTACTTATAGTATTTAGTAAAGATCCAAATATTTCGAGCAAGTGTGACATTTCTAGCATCCTAGGAAATCCGTTATATTTTTATTTATCTTTAACTAATGTATATTAGTTACATACCTAGGTAAGTGTAATTTATAATTGCAGACCACGTTCTTCAAAATATAAACACAATTTTTTAAAATCAAATGAGTTCTGTTCTGATACTTATATAGTGTACATAGGTATCTATACAATTATACTGATACTTTACTTGAAAAGTTTTAAAACCATTTTTTTTTACAAAATAATTGTGGTATGACATGATAGCACATATTTATATCACTAAAGAAGATATGTATCGCAATCACATTTAATCTTGAAAAAAGTGCATTTTCGAATCTGAAATTGTAAACTTTTATTTCTAAACCAGAAGCCAATGGTCATATCATTAAGGCTAACGATGGTAAGTATCTGTACAATGTATGTAAGGCATATTTTGAGGTGAACTATTGACTTTTATATCAGGTCCAATCTCATCCTCAAAGTTAGAGAAAAAAAATTAATTTGTACCTACATTCTAATGTATATAAAGTAAGTAAAAATAAGAGCAAAGTAATTTTCGAAACAATTCACCATCCTATCATTGTCCAATCTATTTTATTTAATTTTTTTGACGATTCAAGTCATTATAATCATATGAATCAAACTGTGTGTGAAAGTATTTACTAGTATATTGGTATTACCAGTACATAAATTATAGTTTAGGTACCTACAAATTGGCTAATAAATAAATTAAATAGGAGCATTTTCTTATGAATGGTAATAATTTTCTGCATTGAATTGAAAGACAACTTCCTCTTTTCAACCTTTTAATTTTTAAACCTAGTATTTAAGTATTTAAGTTTAAGCTTAGATATCTCAATCTTTAATATAATTTGTACTTTACCTACCTATGGGTAATGGGCATATTCAATATATATATACCAGGGTTGCTAAAACTAAGTCCCTTATAAGTGTAATGCTCAATTATCTGTACTTGCAATATTGATGCCAAAATTGGGTAGGTGTAGGTAATTAGGTAGGTATATAAGAGAAAGAGATAATAAAATAAATATTGATGTTTTTGATTAATTTATGTTTTTCAAAAAATTAAAGAAAATTCATTCTATGACTAGTACTAATTTTAAGTACTTTAAGAACTTTAAAAAATTTGAATTTTTTCCAAACCTGCCTACGTTTCGTTTGTAAACTTGTAAGTTGTATAAAATAGGAAATTTCAATTACTCTTTCCGCATTATAATTATACCACCTAGTAATAATTCATATGTGTATTTCTATGTAGTACATATATTATATAGTAAGCATCACTTGATATAAGAGCATGTAAAAAATTGCATCTCTTTCTTTCTTGACTTCCAAACCTCCTTCCAGTTCTAAACTATAAAAAGAAATACATAGAAATATACATAGAAATACATAATATATAGAAATACAATTAAAGTTCTAATAAAAGGGTAATCCTAATTTTCCAAAGAAAAATTGCCTAAAAACAGTGGCCTAGGGCCTAGGTTGACTGCCTGAGTAACCTCGGGATGAGTACCTTTGGCCATATATGCCATTTTTAATTTTTTAGTCACATAATTTTTGTAACAATGAGACTTTTAGCTGCTAGTAGTTTGTATTATCTATCTCTAGTAGTTTTACGACTTGGCTTGATTGTTACTATTACTAGTATCTTACATACCTGGTAGATATATATGCGAATACCAAGACCAAGGTGCTATTTAGGTATTAAGTATACTGTATATAGATATTTTATAAGTACGATATTTTGCAAAAAAATATTCATATGGCAAACAATGCAATAAGAGTAATAGTAAAGAATAAGAATAAGGGGAAGGAGTGAATGCATTTTTCTAAGTCGAATCGGCACTTTTTTAACATTTTTCTGGGGCAGGAAATTCTTCTCAATTCTCAATTCTAACTTGAAAAACCGACTCAGAACTCAAAATATCATCGTTAATACTAGTACTGTATATAAGTTATAGAATAGTATCTACGTAGATTGTAATTGTGAGAGAACTTCAACCACTTTAGAGCTAATAGACTTGCCATTAGGACTTGAAGCTCTTCAAAAAAATGAGGGAAATTAAATGTGATTTTAAACATCAACAATGTTCTGCTCCTCATTTACTCGAATTGCTCTAGGACTAGAGCTGTCGACGAAAAGTTGGAAGTGTTGAGTTTTTTAAAATAATTGTCTTTTACACTACACATCAGAATCACACAACTAATTCTAGTAAATCTGAGTAAATTACTATGCTCGAAAGTCGGGCTATTAAAACTAAATATCTCAAATGTACCCATATTCTACATACAATGATTTCCTGCATAGGTACCACAAAATAATTTTTAAAATCTTCATTAGAAATTCATAACGTAGTTTGTGTTGTGCATACTATTATAAATTCAAAATGTAACTTTAAAAAAAGTTTAAAATGCCATCATCATCATATCTCAAATTGTTACAAGTGACAATTGTATAAAATTTCTTTGTGCTATTTACATATGGAAATACCAGTAAGTAATCGATTGAAAAAGTTCAAAATCAAAATAATAAAATTCAGGATAGGTCTAAAGTTACTCGATTTTTTGAGAATTTTTCATAATTTTTTTCAAATTTTCATTTCTTTCTATAATACCTATAAGCAATGTATATTTAAAATTAGGCATTTGATTTTTTACCCACCAGTACAGTAATTACTTACATTAGTTGGTGCTGGTATTCAATTTTCGATGATTGTATAGACTTATATTTTAAGATAAAAATAAATTTCATTAGAATTTTAAGAATTTTTTGTTGGAATTCAGTTTTTAGAATTGTAATCGATGAAAAGTAAATGATTGTAATGGAAAACAAAATCAAAAATAAAGCGAATCGAATTCGAGTATTTAAGATTTTTATACAACAACTACTAGCACTACCTAATATATTGGCTTTTTATGTGATATTTCTTAAATTCTATTTAATTACTTACAATTTACAATTGCAAGTATTTTCTCATCTCTTCAATCAGTATAGAGTTCTATAGAGTGTAAAGTGATTTTTTTTTTTACTTTAAATACCTAAATAATAATCGAGTTGAGTTACATAGTTTCTGTTCTTGGAATCTAGTTCTTTTTTTCATGTCATAAATTCGCTCTGCTTAAATATTTAGTCACCATTGCCATTGAGTATTATTAGTTAGCTTTAATTCTCAATACTTCCTTAACACTTTAACTTTTTTTTAAAGATAATTGGATGAAAATTACATTATTATGAGAATCAAAAAAATCAAAAAATCATTGAAGAGCAAAGTGTCAAGTTCTAAGCAAAGATCGTCAACTTCAAATCAGATTTTCATTATTTTTATTTTTTGAAAAATAAGTAGTACCCTACATAGTTTACAATGTTCAATTCAGATTTGGAATTGGAATATTAAGAAATCAATTGACTTTTCAGTCCGTTTTAGAATCAAATTTTGATTTTAATGTAAGTACCTAATATCTATCTAGGTACATTGCATTGATAGAGCTTGAAAGTAGTGTTAAATAACATAAAATAAGCTTTACACGTATACCCTACCTCGCATAAACTTATGTGTAATGGGATAATCACGATTTTTGGACTCAAGTCAGCATTAAATGTGAACAAAAGTTAAAGTTGACAATATCAAATGTATTTTGAATTTTAAATTGCATAGTGAATCCATTTGCATACACAGATTTTCATTGTAAGATTTAAGAATAGCAATTCTTAAGCATTTGAATAATACATATGTGGCATAATATGTTTTTACTTGTCACTTAAATATATGCACCTATCCTTATTGCTATTATAGGGTACCTACCTAACTTAAATCATTTTGACAATTTCTGATTTCCTTTCCCTTTTTTTTTTTTAAATATCATTCATTTCATTACACCCCTACAACATTCTTACAATATTTTTTGCATAGTGGCACTGGATTGGTTTTGAATTACAATTATCTGATTCCGATCTACTCGATTCTGAATGAAATGGTTGTATATTTGAATAGAATATAAGTAGCAGTAGTGCCTATAATAAATAATACCTAAATAATTTTTTATGATACCTAAGCTACTCCGTATTCAAAGTAAGTTCAAGTACCTACTCGTACTTATCAGTTTTCAGGGTCGATTTTTAAGAAGTTTGTAATTTAATTTTATAAATTCTAGTCTAGCCTTAATAGTTTAGCTTGTAAAAAATGCTGCTTATCTATAAATTACACTACATTGCATGTAAAATCTAATATCGAATCCAATATCCAATATCGAATCTAATTCTGAATAAAAAAAATTGTAAAAAGATCCTCAGAGCGATCGTGAGAAAATATTCGGTCTAATAATAATTAAGTAGGTATTTTGCAAGATCTAAAATTTCTAGTACAAGTATAAGTAGGTACATCGAGATACATATTTTATGCCAATTTGTTCACAAAAAATTATATTGTCCAATTTCTTACACAATTCAGGATTAAAAATTGACAAATTTTCCCTATTTCATACACTTACTAGATTTTAAGTAATATAAAGATCTAAGCTATCTAGGTATTAATTAGGTTACATAATATATAGATTAATTGGCCTATTTTAGAATGTAACATCTTACAATTAATTAGATTTTCTGACATTTATGATGATTTCATCAGGCATTATACAGTTCATCAAGCTTCTTACCCTATGGCCAATTTAGATGTAGCCTATAAATCTAAATTAGCAAATTACAAACAATTGAAAGTTCTTCCGTCAGAATCTTCAAAAAAAACTCAATAAGAAATTCCACTGACCAAGTCCTTATCCTTAGATAAACTAATAGGTCTATAAAAATGCAAAAATATCGAGTTTAAAATACCATCAAAAAAGTTTCCGTAAGCTATAATTAACATATACCTGGTACATAGTAGATAGTACAATATTATAAAAATTTGTTGAACATCTAGGAACTTCATGTGCATATAAGTATCAGTATGTATCTACTATCTACTGATATATTTTGTATACATATGTGTAAAAATATGCATACATTATACATTATGCTGTAGTAATCTTTATAATTTTTACCATGAGTTTATGCATTTTTGAAAAAAATAGAAAAATGTGTATATGTAGGTACTTATACTTATTTTGCAATCTAATCATATTTCACGACTTTTCATTTCTTCGTGACTCTTCCTATCAAATCAATTTCTTACTTTTTAGCATTTTTATTTAATGTCTTTATACATACCTATATTGATGGTATTTACGTACATATTATGTATGTGCTGAATAAGTATGTATACAATGTAGGAATTAGAAAAGGGACATTTTTCAATTTAAAGCATATATTTAAGTCAAATAAGCGAATTAAAATAAAAATAAATGTCATGAATCATTAACAAAATGTAAATAAGACACCTTTTGTACAAAAATGATTATAAAATTTTAGAATTGCATATTTCCCGATTATTTTCCATAATTTCATCCTTCAGCTTTATACCTACATACAAATATATTAAGGAATCAATATATTCATTGTTTTAATTACCTTACTTATTCTTAGAATAGAATTACCTAGTCTAGTGCAATTAAAAAGTCATTCTACTTTAAACTAATAAAACTATTTAATTTCATTATAGACTCGCCGGAATTGTGACTTTGATAAAGGACATTTGAGGACATCGACGTCGCCAAGAAATTTGCCAACTATCAGGAACAGTACCAGACATAGGGCAAATCAATCCAGTAATATCAAGTTTCAAATAACTTGAGCTAAAATCGAAAAATCTCAATTTTTGCAAGATCGAACTTGAGTGAAATATAAATATTAATAGTAAACAAGATTCCTGTTTGCAAATTGCAAATATTTATAGTAATAAACTATCAGAACATCGAAGGTATCAGTTTTTGCCATTTGGTTTGAAATATTATCATATTTTTGTTATCTTCAAATATGATAAAAGTGCCTTATGTAGTCGCTAACTAGGTAGTTTAATTATATCACAAATATTTATCAACAATTAAATCCTACATATCTACAATCACAAGATAACAATTTGTATTGAAAGATAAAGGTTTCATCTAAATCTAAAGGTTTTTTCAAACCTATTCGAATTCGAGATTTGAAATTCAGCCGGATATGACGTTTCAATTTCAATTCTGCTGATTTTGACCGAACTTTGAAATATTAAAAACATTTTGCCTTAATAACGGTAGTTAATTGTGATGTTATAAACTCAGTGTTTTCAATTTGCAAAAGAAAACAAGGAAAATTATGCTATCAAAAAGAAACAGTGGTGGTGGCGGGGAAGAAAGTGTCAAGTATCAATCGAATCCACACTTAGACTCTAGTTACTGGGGTTATAGTGGACCATCATCTAGAACAATGGCCAAACCTCATCTCTCTACTTTTTCTCATCACAAGTCGGGGATTGACATTCGCTATAAAGATGACCCCAATCCGTATAAAGTGAGTGACATCAATGAGATGAAAATTCAAGTTCATGATCCATTTCGAAGCAAAAGTAATGGTCGATCAATGAACTATTTAAATCAACCAAATTACAATTCCTTTGGACATTCGATCGCACTTTATTCACATGAAGATGATGATCATGTTCCTTCATCAGCAGTTGATCTGGTTCGCCGATTCTCGGGTAGGTTTTCAAGTTAACATTTTAGCATTACTTAATTAGATACCTAGTGATAGAAGTAGAAATTATTGAAAAACCCTAATTTAAGCCTCATCTAAATGTATTTTGCATTTGCATTATTATTATATAAGTAGTATAATATGTACAGTATACTGATGATACCACCACAATTCAAGTAAAGTAAAATTGAGGCATAAATTAGGGTTTTCAGAAGTTAGATATTTTAATTTTAGACCATATATATACACCTTATTGGATTTGATAAAATATTGAGAAACTGATATTTATTAGAATCCTTAGTTATTCTTAGCTATATCAATGATTTTTTCAAAGGAATTATTTTTGTATTTATTTTGACTTTTTTAGGCGGTTCTGCCAAATACGAACAACCGATTAACACCTTCTATTCTCCCCATAACGATGACAATGAATATGAAATCCCAGTCCCTGACTATGAAGGTGTCTCCTGTTCAAATTCCTCCATTTCTGATGAAATCCTTCAAACGAGCACATCCGGCTGTGTTTCCTCTGTCGGGATATCGTCGGGTTTAAGTGAGCACTCTGTGGGTTGTGGAGGCTATGCGATGAGTATCCATAGTACGACGACGAACAATTCCTCGGTTTTATCCTCATCGATTGAACATGATGGTGACAACGAGTCAGATGAAATCCCCTCATCATCTCCATCGCCAAATAAAATCCGAATCTCGGAAGAGGATCGAAAGAAAATCGAGTATTCCTTTTTGGGTCGGAAGACAACCATTTATGTATCGGATTCATTAGCGAATTTATATTCATTGGTCCGGACCCCCATTATTTCCCAACCTAGACCTGGCTCCACGGGATCGAATGCATCTGGTCACTCCTCAAGTTCTTCAGCTGGAGGTGTGGCTAATAAGCAGGAAGATTGGGTCTTGAAGTATACTGGAGTACCTGTACTTTTACTTGGTAAGCACATTTTGGAATTTGGGTTCGATTTCTATATTCAATATTCATGTTTACATTTATCTGTTTATGTTTATTCTGATAATTATAGATGCAGGTGAGACGAAAAATCGTGACAAAAGAAAAATACAAATTGTATTAGCCGAGCTTGGAACTGGATTAGCATTATTTCGTGATCTTATCGATAATTTGACCTCATACCGTGTAATGGAGGCAACAAAAAGTTTCCATACATTTCACATGTCTTCGGATCATACAAAAATTGTTGGTCTATCATTTGATGATGAGGATTCAGCTCAAAAATTTGCACAAAGGGTTGATAAGTTGACATCTGATTTCTCAAATATTTCGCTGTCCGGATCGAAAGGGAAATGGAAAAAAGGACACAAGTCATCAAAATCAGGATCTAAGGCCAAAAGTAAACCTGAGAAATATGTGAGGCCGAAAAAGTCTGAAATTTCTCAACCTTGTGCTTTTCAACATGTAAGTTCATAATTCATAATTTTTGTAATTGTATTACTAGTACATTTACATAAAGTATATAAGTATACCTTACAATATATATTTTTCTCAATCTTAGGTTGCTTCACTTAATTCACAAGATAAAGGGAGATTTTCATCCTTACAAAATTTTGTGTCATCTTTCAAGTCATCTTCGACCTCGTCAAAAACTAATAATACAGCACCAATCTCCAATATAAATAGTCCAAGTCCCAGTATTAAGTCTAGTAACAGTAGTAATATAACAATGGGTGTTGGTATTTTGAGTCTCAATGAGAATACAGAACTTTCATTTTAAATTTCTGATTAACATATTTTCTTATAAAAATAACTATATTATAATAATCAAATTACATTATTAGAAAATATTAATTTACCAAATTTTTTATTTTAATAAGTATTAGCTATATGTGTAAAATATTGTACATGTACATAGCTTATGTTTAAGTAAGTAGCTTACCTAAATGAATAAGTTATAATCGAACGAAAATACCTAATTATTTTAGAAAATTATTCAAATCTATATCTGCGGATATTAAAAACTCTTCGGAAAATATTTAAATATCGAAATCGTAATACATATATATAATTGACAAAATTGTAAATAGATAATTATAGTAAAAAGAACTGATTGTGAGGTTTATACATTATTTATTAAATTATTAACTTGTATAATAATTTTTGTAAAAAGCAAAAAAAAAAAATCATCTAATGTCACAAAAAATCTCGATCAATTTAATCATACCATACTATGTAGTTCCCTGAAATACCTAGCCTCCAATTTTAACTCTACTGCAATTTCCTTTTTTGTCAACCCTGGTAAATTAAATTGTCCATTAGATTTATATAGGTATGTATGTATGTAAATATGCCTATTTATTTTACCTCTCATTTTTGAAAATACAAGTATTTTCTAAATATGTATAATAATTATAATTATGTATGGGTTTTTAACAAAGACTAGATTTAATTTAGTGCAAATGATTTAGGTATTCTTATTCTAAATGGTATATTATTAAATTAAAGTGCAATTTAAAATATTTTTTAAATGTCTATGTATGTCCTACCTATTAGGTTTAGTATGATAAAATATAAAAAAACAACGAAATGTAGTATCAAACTTTTGCCCTATCATCATTTGGGTTTTTAAAGTAGGACCATATTTATTATTTTGCCATTTCCATTAAATTTTCATATAAATAACGTAATCGTATATACCTACATATTATATACCAGTAGATACCTATACCTACATAGTTATAATATTTACTACCCATGTTTGTTTTAAAATAATTTTATATCAAAATCGAAATCATCAACGCTTAATGCTTATGCATACTTGTAATGTAATCTAGATTGGAAAATGTAAGCATAATCTTCTTTTCAATCAATTTATGTATGTACAATTCATATAGGATTTTTTTTTTGCCTAAAAATTATTATCAGTACCTCAATATTAGGTATATTTAAAAAATAAAATTAATATATTTCTTGTTAACTAATTTTAAACTCAATAATTGTATGTGAGTAGATATTTTGAATTAGAATATATGAAAAACAATAAATATTAATTGCTTGAATATTTAATTAATAAAAAATTAGATAAGAAAAATATATTTTCTTGAAATCGTTATTTTTTAAATACCCTTATTATTTTATTTCAGTAAAGTTATAATAAACACACTGATAACTAAGAACGATCGTTTTACAAAAATGATGTTCTTTGACTACGTGGCTACTCTTTAATGTATACACTTTTGAATTTTAATTTGAATTAACGCATCACAAAGTCATATTATTATATTTATTGTAATTCGTACTTACATAATTTCTATACTCCTACTCCTAGGTACTGCTCAAAACCCAAAATATTAAACAACTTAACTCAAGTAAAATAGGTAAATAAATTATTATCTATCCACTTTATATTTTAACATAAAAAGATGATATTATAATACCTACCTAATTCTATCTAGTTAATAGTTACTTTCCAAAAGTGAATTAGAAAATCTGTAATCAGTACTCTCAGTGCCTATCCTAATACCGAATTCTTATAAAGGGTCACTGACTTGACTACGAGTCTACGAGCTGATATTGATATACTTAGCCAACAACTAACAATGAAATTTAAGATGTAAAAGAGATTAATTCTAATCAGTCAATAAATACTTTTACTATTCATAAATTAATTCACAATATTATTAATAGTAAGTGATATATTGTGATATAGTATAGAGACTAAGTTTATAATATAATTAGAGAGAGAAGGAAATTAAAAAATAAATTTGAATTATTTCTATAATTTTATGTATTATAGGTATTGGATACCCTATTTATAAGAATATATATCATTATGTAACATACTTATGTAAGTATAATAGGTAATCTTAATACATAGGAAATTCTCTCCTTTTTTTAAAATTAAGTAAGTCTATTGGTTTCTATTATTGACCAAGTTTTATATTAAATTTTGCATTAGAATTACTAATAGATGCCTAATTAATAAATAAGATTTATATACCTAATAGATAACATATCGATCGACACGATAAAACTAGGTAAGAAAGGAAATATATCAAAAACCTTCCTTTTTCATCTCTTCCTTTTCCCCACAGGTTTTGTTATTTCACCTAAATCCTCTATCAATCGAGTAGATAATTTTGGTTCTCTTAAAGATCTTCGTAAAGTTTGTGTTGTTTTTATTACCTCAGCAGGTAAGTCTGATATAGGTTTCAAAATATTATTCGTAAAGTTATTATTTTTGGACGAATTTGAAATATCATATTGTGTCTCTTCTGGGTCGTCTTCTTCTAGCAAAACTAACAAGTCAGCTTCATCTTCACACAAACTTTCCTTGTATTTGTGGTTTTCTTTTCTAGGCTTAACTCTGGTATCTTCGAATATCTTATTAGTTTTCAACGCTGTATTAGTGGACATTTGATCAAATGAAAGGGAATTATCATTTACACTAGCATAATCATATGAGTCTGAGCTATTATTTTGTTCTGAATTTGTTAGAGATGGGCTGGTACTAAAATGACTATCTGTATCTGTATTCAAAAACAATGATGAAATAAATTCATTGGAATTTCCGTTTAATTGAATATCGTTGAAATCGAAAGAACCAACAACATCATCCGAATCGTCAATTTGAAAATCAGGAAATAAATCCTTTGTTATGTCATCATCATCATCGTCACTATTTAGGGAATTAGATTCATTGCTTTCCAACATTTCAATTTCAATAAAATTTTCAGAAGAAATCTCGCCATTTAATATGTCTCTTTTTCTTTTAACGTCTATTCTATCGATGGCAATATTAATGTTCTCTCCAGCCTTTGGAACGTCTTCGACTTCTGCTTCAGCCTCAAACAGCATTCTTGACTCAAAATCTCTTTGACTTTTTAAGGATTGCTCAAGCACTAGATCTTCTCTCTCCTTTATCGCTCTGATTTTTTTCTCAGTCATCTGCTTTCGCTTCAATCCTCGTTGCTTAATCAGTTCAGAATTATTTCTCATCATAAACGATGGTAATTTTGGTGGTGTCATTGGTAGTCTTTGTCTAATAAATGTTTATAAAAATATAAATAAAATAAATACTCAAAATACATACTCGTACAAGTTATAGTTATATTACCTATAAACTTGTATAGGTACAAAGTTTTATTAATATTAAAGTAAAATGATTGTACGACAACTGATCCAAAAAACAACTGGTCCAACGACACTTGGTCCAACGACAACTGATCCAAAATATAAATGATATAGAATTTGACCTTTTTTTAAAGTTTTTGCCTATTATTAGGTAAGTACCTAATCTCCAGTTTAGAGATTATTGAAAGTTTATAAAATATTTAGGTAATTACCTTAGAATAGACAAAAACTTTAAAAAATGGTCAAATTCTATATCATTTATATTTTGGATCAGTTGTCGTTGTCGTTGGATCAGTTGTCGTTGGACCAAGTGTCGTTGCCGTTGGACCAGTTTTTGGTTTTTGGATGCGTTGTCACAGTACCAAGTAAAATATATAAATACCTAATAATATTAATCTTTGGAGTCTCGGGAATAATTTCTGGAGTATATATTTGACTTGAAGGAGGTAGAATCTTCTTTTTCGGCCGACGTTTTGATGATTTGACTGTTTCACTACCAGGTTCTCGGGGTTTCTTTGCGTACATATGATCAAGAACGTGTGACCTTCAAAAATGAATAAAAAAAAATAAAAAAATAACACATCATTTCATAAAGTATGCCTTATTTATTACCTACCTACATGTTATATAAATTGTAGATAATACATAATTAAAATTAAAGCTTACGGTGTCTCATCAGTATCAGCAGGAGCAAAATAAACACACGCACCATTCGAATTGATAGGAACTAGAGTATTGTTATCCAGAATAAAATATTCACCATGACCTAGTTGACTACTACTAGTACTATTGTTGATTGTAAAGTATTTTTGATGTCGTCTGGTGTCATTAAACTGGGGCTGATGCTGGTAGTGGAGACCTAAATTTGAACCGGTGGAAGTAAGGATTAAAGGTGAAGATTCGCAATCCTTTACTAGTTGAATTAGCTCCATTTCCGTCTGCAAAAATTGACAAAAAAATGATTTTTAGATTATAATTAGACTTTTATTAATATTAAAATTAAAGGCATTTACAAGTACTTATAATCGAGCTTTTCTATAACGTTCATCCGTGTAATTTGGCCTTTAACACCATACCCATACCCTAATAATAATAACTTAGTAATATACTTTAAAAATTAAAGTACATCATTTATTAAATTTCATGGAACCGAAAATGGAATTAGCGGAATGAATAGAGAAGCTAGTAGATACTATCTTTATAGATCTTTATCATTATAAATTATAACTTACCTTAAAAATTAAAGCTTAAATTAGGTTAGATATTAGTAATTAGATATCGGTATTGGTATCCGGTAGTTAAAGATGAACAATGAACACATTAAACTAAACTACAAAAAAATGATTTTATGAACACTTTAAAAATGCTTTAATTTGGACAATGACACCTGGATAGGTCGAAATTCTACTTTTATCCGAAATTACACCAATTGTCATTACAATTGGTGCTTTTTGTTGACTTTAATTGCAATTAAAACTTATGCTTTTACAGGGTTACAAAAAATCTAATTTTTTTTAGAATAAAAATACATTTTATAGATTTTAGTTTTAGCATTAGGCTATACATTACTAGGCATTTTTATATTGCAGTCTGCAGTGCCAGTGCCAGTGCATGCAGTACCCTACTCTACTAATATACTTATCCTCAGTTTAGTCACAGTCAGTAGTCAGTAATATTACATGCATTTTGTAATTTGTATAGGGCTAAACACTAGATTTCTTGTTGACTTTTTCAAATACCGGCCGGAATTCTAATCTAAAAAGTTGAAATAGAATAGAAATTAGAAATTGTGGTGAAAAACAAAAAAAAAAGCGAGCGAGCATATTTTTTTATTCAACAAATTATAGTTAAAATTTTTTAATTGTTGAATTATTGATTTTGTGGCAATTGCCGGCCCTTTTTTGGATTTTGGAAGTTTTAAAGGCCTTTATTGTCCGTTGTTAGTGTAAAAATGTCGACCATAATTGACAAAATTGCCCAGATTGAGGCTGAGGTATGGAATGGTTGAACTTTGAACATTAATGAGGCCTTTTATGTTATATTTTCTAATTGTAATCTTTTTCTTTTTAGATGGCCAGGACTCAAAAGAATAAGGCGACGGCTGGACATTTGGGTCTTTTAAAAGCAAGGCTTGCGAAATTAAGAAGAGAATTGATTACGCCGAAGGGTGGTGGCGGTGGAGCAGGTGATGCAGGGTTCGACGTTGCAAAGACTGGAGACGCTCGTATTGGGTTTGTGGGTAAGTTTGTGGGTTAATTAAGTACCTACCTACCATATCTAACTGAAATTATTTGAAATTTTTAACAATAAGTCTAGGTACATATTTTGTATGTATCTTTTAAACTTATATAGTAATTGTTCTATTTAAAAATTAGGATTTCCATCAGTCGGCAAATCTACCTTACTCACAAATCTAGCAGGTATGAATAAATTTTATGTAGTTGGTAATTTACTTTATAAAAAGGCATTTATAATAATGAAATTTTTTAATTATATTTAGGAGTATATTCTGAGGTTGCGGCTTATGAATTTACCACTCTTACAACTGTTCCTGGTTGTATTAAATATAAAGGAGCAAAAATTCAAGTAATTAGGATTTCTTTTACTTTTAAATAATAATTACAATTACAATGCAAAGTACTAAATTACCTATAGGTTAGTTTTTAATAAGTGGGCAGTAAAAAGGCATCAAGTTTAAGTTGATTTTTTTTTGTTATTCTAGTTACTGGACTTGCCCGGTATTATTGAAGGTGCGAAAGATGGAAAAGGTCGAGGTCGTCAAGTAATAGCTGTGGCTCGAACATGCAGTCTTATATTCATTGTACTTGATGTTTTAAAACCTTTGATTCATAAAAGACTTCTTGAGAAAGAATTGGAGGGTTTTGGAATCCGATTAAATAAATTACCACCAAATATCGTTTTTCGTAGAAAAGACAAAGGAGGGATCAATTTACAAACGATGGTAATTTTTTTTAAATAAATGCGAGATAACATACTTTTTACTATTTTCTCTTAAATTCTCATTTATAGGTTTCTCAAAGTGAACTTGATATTGACACGGTTAAAACAATTCTGAGCGAATATAGAATACACAATGCCGATATAACTCTCAGATACGATGCAACGAGTGATGATTTAATTGACGTGGTCGAAGGAAATAGAATTTACATGCCATGCATCTATTTGCTAAACAAAATTGATCAAATCAGCATAGAAGAACTGGACATCATATATAGGGTAAAAACAATACATTTTAGACTATTTTCATGTACCTAATAAAAAATTAGAT
Organism: Nanhermannia cf. coronata Gr-Ori-00579; assembly: GCA_034699045.1. NCBI lineage: Eukaryota > Metazoa > Arthropoda > Arachnida > Sarcoptiformes > Nanhermanniidae > Nanhermannia > Nanhermannia cf. coronata Gr-Ori-00579. The sequence continues at coordinate 6,419 of JAQIXA010000181.1, read as the reverse complement.
AAGTTTGCTTCATATTTTTATCTATATCTTACAGATTCCTCATACAGTACCCATTTCTGCACGTAAGTAGAAAGCATTATAAATATTGTAATGAATTAGAATAAACTTTCCTTAAAATAATTAGAATTATTATTGTTTATTTATAGATCATAAATGGAATTTTGATGACCTTCTTGAAAAAATGTGGGAATATCTCAAATTAACTCGAGTGTACACCAAACCAAAAGGGCAACTACCCGACTATAATTCTCCTGTTGTTCTCTCAACTGATCATAAAAGTGTAGAAGATTTCTGTAATAAACTTCATCGAACTATCATTAAAGAATTTAAATATGGTCTTGTATGGGGTTCTTCTGTTAAACATCAGCCGCAAAAAGTTGGTAAAGACCATCAACTAAATGATGAAGACGTAGTTCAAGTTGTTAAGAAAATTTAAAAATCATTTAAATTTAAATCTACTTGCCTTACATGATAATTTACAAATCAAAATTTGATGTAATCATAAATTATACTTCTGGATTACCTCACATAAATATTGAATTTTTTTTCGTGTTAAATTGTTTTTATTAAATATCTATAATATACAAAATGATTTGTGGACCAAAATTTATTTTATAAATATTCAATTCAATTAATAAATAATTGGTATTTATTTTCTTTGAAAAGATAGAAGAAAGTGGAAGTAGATATTAACTTATTTTCATATATCTAACATTTGGCATTCTATTTTACCATTTACCATTACATAAGTACATGATTAATGATTAACTATTATGATGTTCAGGTTAGGTAATAGGTATAGGATTAGGAAGTATAACAATTTATGAATAATATATTATTGTGCAATAACTTGGATTTGAATTAAAGGTACTCGGCACTCGGTGCCTTAATTTTATATTTTTCTTCGAATAAAAATTAATACGCTAATAACAAAACACTGTATTAAATTTATGATTAGACAGACTTTGGACAAGCCAGCCATTAAAAAAACTTTGATACAAAACTTAAATTCTAAAATTTACCTCTATACAAATATAGTACACTGTACATAAAAATATTAATAAAAATTAACTAAATAAAAAAAACCTATTTTTCCTTAATAAAAAACTGAAAGGACTGATTTATGGTCAGATTGTGCTTGAGATGAAAATGCTTTCGCTTTTTTCTCATAATCTGGATCAGTGGATTGTCTCACACTCATCTCCCAACACTTTAATATTTCCGTCACAGTAAATGTTTTGGGTAGATTAAATAAACGTGATTTTAAAGTATTGACAATTGCTTTATGAAATGAAGTTTGACCTTTAAATATTAAATAAATAAACAATTTTAGTTCTTTTTAGTTCATATTTTAAATTAGTATTATATAAAATAGAAAATCAAATTACCATAATCCTTTTCTAAATTGAAAACTTGAGGATTAATTCGAGGATATTGTTGTTGAATCGAGATTCTAATTGGAGGAATAGATGGGAGTTTCTTTTCAGTTAAATTACATATTAATATTATAGGCTTATGTTTTCTATTTCCTTTTTCTACTGAAATCTGAAATATTTAGTAAATTCAGTAAAAACAATTATATAGGTGCCTCATAAAATATTATTAAAATTATTTACTTGATTTATTATACCTTAAAGCGATTATCTTTAATTCGTAATTCTCTTAAAAGGACAGGCGGGATACTAGTTAAATGCTTAGATTTAGATGTTCTAAATTGTTGATCACAGTCATAATACTCATCTTCCATTGAGTCATAATCTCGAGAACTAGCCATTATATTATAATTAGTCATAAAATCTGATGATCTACATAAAAAAATAAATTGCCATTTTAAAGTATAGATTTTATGAGAAAGTTATGTACATACCCTAATGAGTATCCAGAAAATGCTTCAATTGTTGGTCCATATGTTCTAAAAAATAAATTTGAATAAGTATACCTCAACTTATTACTTTTTTTTTTACAATACCTTGCAAGTGTATGAGCTGCGTTTGTATTCTTAACAGTAGAAATGTATGCATCTAAAAGTTGTTGGAACGGTGACGTTTTTTCTTGACCAGTTCCAGGTATTAGTGGTGTTGGAACAACCTCGTGTTGTTGCTATAAACAAATTAAATACATAATGTATAAGAATACCTTTAAAATATAAATTGTGACAATACTTATTTTATCCTCATTAATTTTTAATTTTTATTAGATAGTCTAATCTAATGAATAATAAAATTGACTTACTTTCTCCATCTTTTTTAAAGCTATTTCACATTTTAAGAGGATTTCCATTGAAACTCCACTTTTTGGATTAGTTAAAATTTCTAGCAGCTTTTTCATTTTGCTTGATTTCTCAAAGTCTAAAAAAAATAAAATAATTGCACTAAACATTTACTGATATAATGATATTATGACATAGTTCATAGTGCTAGTACTAATATATGGTAGGGTATAATATAACGCTAAGAATAAGCATAACTAAGCATAGTATAATGAGAGCATATGAGTAGTTTAGATTTACATAAGTACTTACCTTCGTTTCCAATTTTAGCAATCATTCTTTGAAGTAAATCTGTATACTTTCTAAGTTCTTTAATTTTTTCTAAACACGCTAAATCTTCTGGGTTTCGTGGAGAAGGCGTTGCTGCAGACATTGTTAAAGGTGTATTCATGGAAGCCCCTGGCGAAGGAACACTCATGTGATCTAGATATAATAAAAATTTAATAAAATAAATATTTATATGAAAATAAATAAATTGGCGTAATGAATTACTTGAATATGGACGAATAGTGTTTGAAGGATGCATTGGAGCAGCCATAGTCGCAGGAGGTTGTCTAAAAAATAAAAAATAAAGTTTATGAAAAAGCCATTCTCATATACTGTTGTTTTTATTATTATGAATTGCCGTCGCTTAATATAAAAATGAATACATATTTTGATTTTGAATTAAATTAACAATTAGGTATTCAACATTCAACTTCATTCTTCGTTATAATCTACATCTACTACGATACAGATACAATTTATACTTTAAAAAGAATACAAAACGACAATGACAATGACAATAAGAACAAAATAATCTTATCCGAATCAGATATGATTATTATTTTAAAGATATACCTACCTATAATACTTAATTAATTAAGGCTCAAAAATTAGTATAAATTATAAATATAGCTTGGTTGATAAGGTACATATAAATAATAATAATATATGAATGGTTCAATCGTGATTTTGTGCTTATTATTTACCCAGGTAAAAGAACGTTTCCAGTTTGAGTTTGAGAACCAGGTTGTTGAAAGTTCTGTTGTGTTTGCTGCTGCTGCTGCATTTGCTGCTGCTGTTGTTGTTGTTGTTGTTGCTGAACAGATGGAATGAACTGGGTTTGAACTGGTACTCCAGTAGGCATCATGCCATGTCTAGGAATCATTGGAGTGCCGGGAAAATTTTCATTCTAAACAAAAACAAATATTTGATTCTTATTCAATTCAATCACTTTATCTCAAGTTGAGATAAATTGTTGATTCAAATGTTATCACAATCATATAAATCTGTAATCTGTATACATAAGTTATCTTACTTTTGGTACAATTCCACGCTGAAGGGGTTTTCTAAGTTGTTGTTGGGCTTGTTGTTGAGCAATATTTGTGATTTGTTGATTTCCACTTACGCCTATAGGAGGTTGAGGGCCTAGCATTCTATTTGGCAACATTTGACCAGGATTTTGAATCCCTCTTCCCATAACTAATATAACATTAATAAGTATTAAGATAAAATTTAAAAAAATATACTTATTTAAATATAATATATTATGATATTTTTATTACTTTGTTGAGGCTGTTGGTTCATTTGTTGATGAGGTAGAGAATTCATTTGTGAATTTTGAATTTGATTTTGCTGAAATTGGGCTTGAATTTGAGCATTTTGCATTTGTAAATGTTGTTGCTGCTGCTGTACATTAATTTGCGGGTTATTCATTTGAGTATGCTGAGCATTTTGAATTTGATTTTGTTGTAATTGTTGGTTCTGCTGTAATTGTTGGTTTTGTTGTTGAAATTGTAGTTGGATATTTTGTTGTTGTTGTTGATGCTGTTGCTGAAATTGATTTTGTTGAAGACTGGTGGGAATTTGAGGTTGTTGTTGGGCTCCAATTCCACTTAATTGTTGTTGTTGTTGCAAATGCATTTGTGGATGTTGATCCAATACTTGTTGCTGAACATTTTGATGCTGTTGTTGTTGAGGAATTTGCCCTGCCTGTTGTGTCGATTGTTGTTGCAATTGTAGCTGGTTTTGATTAATGAGATTTTGATTTTGTTGTTGTTGAACATTTTGCATAGAAATATTTCCTTGCATTTGATTCTGTTGTTGTTGCTGCTGATTTAATTGCTGCTGCATAAACATTTGTTGCTGATTCAGCATTTGACCTTGTTGGCCAATCATTTGTTGTTGTGGCATTCCAGTTCCTTGAACTATTCCAGAACCTGGCATTTTATTAACTTGCTGTTGTTGATGATTCATTCCTTGCTGTTGCTGTTGTGGGTTTTGTTGCAGCTGCTGTACTTGTTGCTGTTGAACTATACCTCCACCCATTGTTGTTTGATTCATCATGCCCATTTGATTCATCATGCCCAAACTTCCTTGTCCCGTATTCAATTGATTTCCTAAATAATATGGAATAAAATGGAATTATATTATTCAACTTGAAATTATTCAAAAAGGTGGAAAGAGAAATAACCAAATCCACTAGCGGAATCAAAGCAACTTTATACCTCAAAGAACGACTTAGGATTGAAATTTAAAGATCCAATTCAATTTGCTTTTTTGAAACTCTTCGCCAAACTGAAACCTTATATGAAATCAATTATCTATTTTAATTTTGTTTACTCGTACTATTCTGCTCAATTTTTTTAAATTAAATTGTTAAATAAATACTTTCACGTATTCCTTTAAAAAAAAACTTGAAACTTAAAACGATGCGATGAGATGAGATGACTTATCAAATTTACTTTAGTACCTTATATTATTTAGATTTAGTAGGTTACTTACTTAATACTAGACTAGACTAGAATTGAATTGCTTGGTGAATCTGATCTGATCACTCACTGATCATCGATTGTGAATATAAAATGCTTACAAAGCGTTAATTTAGAAATAAATTAGGTACCCTACTTCTTTTCTTTACATCTGAAACTCGAAACCAAATCCAAATCATTATTATTCATGGTAAGTAATCAGTATAAGTTTTAGCTATCTTCTTATCGTTAGTAGAATTTCGAGTTTCTGTTTCCACATCAGCTTCTGTTTCTGTTGTAAAGTAAAAACAGGGTTTTTAGTTTTTGATCATGGAAACATTAGTTAATGCGTGGATTTTTATGGGATAAAATAAAACCCTGTTTTTACTTAAAACAGAAACAGAAACAGAAACTGATGTGGAAACGAAAACAGAAACTTATTGCCTACCGATAATACATCATTATCCATCATATGATCAGCTCTACGAGTATATATTATATAAGTATGTATTGTAATCAATTCAAAAAAAATAATCTCATATTCACATTCACATTAAAGTCTTTAATTTAAAGACGAAAACAATTCTCAGCAACTTAATAAGAATCGTTTAATTGTCAATGACGAATGATAATTTCACATTATAAATATACGAAGTAGATCAGATCATTAGTCTAGTAGCTTTGATTTTTTTAAGGGTACCCTAATCTAATGTTTAATGTACCCTACTAAATAAGCAAAAAAATATATTAAGTACATAATTCGGATACGGATAGTATAATAGTCGTAAAAGTAAAAATCGGTATTACATATTACATTATTATTATTATTGCCATAATATAGGACATGCTGGTCGCTGGTCTAATATGGGATGGGTGATGGGATGGGAGTCGAGTAGTTATTTAATTTAAGATTATTATTCAGCTATGCATAAAAAAATTATGAGTTCCTAATCTAATGATAATTTTTCACAACTAACCTTGTTGTTGGATTTGGTTTTGCTGTTGTTGTTGTTGCTGCTGTGATGGTGTTCCTCCCAATTTCTTCTGTCCGACTTCTTTTATATGAATAATTAATCTCGCCACAAAACCGAGGTAATCATCCTAAAAATATAAATATAGTTTTTTTTAATTATTAATTTTGGAAATTACCTTATACAATTTTGACTTTGACATAATGACATTGACTTGACAATGTGTACTATTATATCATAAATATTATTAACGGCCTAATCGAATCGAATTCGAAGAGGTCAGTCGAATGCGAATGGGCTTTAAAAATCAAAGGCTCTGCTGACTGCTGGCTCAGCTCTAGTCTCAGTCTCAACCAGGCATTATTTAACTCCCTGAGGAATCAGAGAGCGAACCACAATGTTCGCTGTACTTAAATAGCGCAATGTGTGCTGAATTTTTAAAAGTGC
>JAQIXA010000180.1:0-56768 GCA_034699045.1 Nanhermannia cf. coronata Gr-Ori-00579 | reverse complement strand
TACCTACTTACAACTTACCTGGTAATCTTGTTATTTCGAATAAAAGAACTATATTTTTGTGCCACAATAATTCAGTATGCCAAAAGTCATCACATGATTGGAAATATACTAGGTATGAAAATGAAAATACTAGGTTTAGTACTTGTATTAGATACTAAATACTTTAGCCAATAAAGATTCAATTAAACTTGAGACGTCTGATCTTATCGATTTCAATATTTTTAGTGTCTACATATTTACAATATGAAAATATGAATGAACCAAATTAGTTTTCTTTTTGGAAATTCAATTTGATTAATTTTGATTACTTATATCATGTACCTAAATTTAAGCTAAAGTGATCGGTTTTTATGGAATGAACATGTTCAATATCGGATGTTCTGAAATTTTAGAAAAAAATTTCAGTTTTAGCATTCAAAAAATTTGGTCCCAAAAATATGTAATCTGATCTGAAGGATATATAGAGATAAATTTGAAACGATTTTGAAATATTTATGAAATGAACATGTACAATATCGAATGTTCTGAAGAGTAGGTAGGTACCTAGTACCTACTATTATTGTTTATTGAATGTTGAGCAAAAATTCGAAAATTATTTCAATATTTTTCGTTACCTGAACCAAAATAATTTGTTGATTTTTCAATTTTTTGATAATTTTAATCAATAGGTAATGATTAAATAATCTCATCAAAATGTAGTACAAATACGCATTATGTAATACATATCTACCTCTATTGAATTCTTAATTATGAAAGGCTTTCCAAAAGTCTTATAGCAAAAAACCTATGCCAAAAGACAGTTTTCCAAAATTCTCTTTCCAAATGCCCTAATACCCTTATTAGCTTGAATGAATAATAATTAGATTAATAGGTACTTTAAGACTAATTAATTATCATTACTAAATATAATGAAATCTAAAATTAGGATCCTATCATTTCTAAAACTAATCAATATAGCTAATGCCAATTATACATATTGACTTTACCATAGGTGTGTTTGATGTAATCTATTTTGCAATATTTGGCATGTTTTTTTATATTTTTGTCACAGAATTGAATTATTCACAAAATTTGCATCAGTGCATTTATATCTCAAAAAATCTTTAAAAAATTAGCTATCCAATGAATATGCACAGCTGCTAAATATATATTTCAAAAAAGTAAAAATCTGCATTATCTCCAGACCATGAAACCATTTTTAATAATTTAGGCATATTTTTATAGAAAAAAAAGAGTCAAGCCAAGAGTAATAAACTTTATATTATGGTACATTTCATATGATAATAAATTTTCAAGTTATTTTGGGTTGATTTTCCGATTTTTTAAATTCTATTTTTGAATCTGAAATTTGAGTTTTTTACCAAATTCTTATGCATGCTGCTGATCAGATGAAAGCGAATATAATTTCACTTTTTGTTTCACATTCTTGTCGATTTTTCCTCGAATATTTTGTATAAAAATGTATAAAATATTTCAAGAATAAAAGATATATGTGAACAAGTGTATTAAATGATTCGAAATAAATGGCTTTGACTTGATCTCTATACAAATACTGCTAAACAAATAGACTTTATACAAATATTAGAGAAAATTATGCTCAAAATATCCTGGTTCAAAATGTCCCAGGCCTGAAATTTCAGTTTCAGGTGACAGTTGATCATTAAATCATAGGATTAATTAATAAAAATGAAAAAGGCTTAAAATAACTTACCAACTAATTCAGTCTTAGGTAAATTACTAATTTCTCACTGTTGTGCGAGCGAAGCGAGCACTTACTATTCAACTTTGCTTGCACTTTGTCCGTCCGTCTGTTTGTCTGTCTGTCCATAGGATAACTCGAGAACTACTGGACCGATCTTAACCAAACTTGACATGAAGGACCCCCATATGGTCTATGTGTTCCATTTTGACAAAAATTAGATTGCCCCACCTCTTGGGGGTCAGGGGGCCCTTTAAGGGTTCCCCATGTTAATCAAATGGGAAAAATTTCGAAAATGAGGATTTAAGTGGTTCTAAAGGTTATCGATGACGACTCCATTTGACATCCATTTAAGCTGAAAATTGACCTTTAACCCCGAAAATGGGACAACTTGTGTTGTCTTCATTGATTTGCTCGCACAATTAATCATCAACTTCTAGCGAGTTGATTAAAGCCTAGTATTTTTTATAAACCTCTAAAAATGAGAAAATTTCTTCAATTAAACTGTAAACCTGACTTTAAAAAAAATTTACTTTTTCTAACCGGTCACAATTACCCTATCAATATTTTTCCTAATAATTCTTTGTAGATTGTATAAGATTCGATTCTACGCACCACTAACTTTCTAATTATTTATTTGAAAAATTATGACTGGGATATTTTGATTGGAACATTTTGAACTGGGATGTTTTGACCTGAAAACAGAATACTTATAACATATGAGAGTATTAGCAGTATATTTAGGTACTTGATCTACCTAAATCCCATTTAGGTAGATCCCATTTATCTCTTTGATATATGAATTGTAAATAACTAATGGGAGTTTAAATGAATTGTCAAGAATTACTTACACGAATGCCAAACAGATATAGATATTACATACCTACTTATCTATAAGTACTAGTATCTAATACACAGTCAGTAGTCAAAAAAAAGATTTTAAAATTTCTAAAAATAATTCAGTTCTATTTGTAATTGAGTTTAAAAGGATAATGTACCACCCATGTACTTACACATGTAGATATGTATGATTTTTTCGAGGAAATCTTTCGACTACTTAACTTAATTGTAAGAAATAGAAATCACTTTAGTTTTACTACAAAAGTCCTCCAATGATCATTCATTCAACAGATTTTTTAAGTTTTACAACTTATTTACATATATCTATATTCTATATCTAATCAATCCTGTCTCAAATAATAACTAGAGCTCTGTTTTTGTTATTGTGGGAAAACACTTTAGAGTTCATTTACGATCTACTTAAATATACTTCAGGAAAATCTATATTTACATAGGTAATGTATATCTATTTCGCTAAATTAGTAAATGTAAGTAAAATTTTTATTTTCTGTTACATTTGATTGACAAACCGAAATATTAAAGCTAAAATTTTGCCAATTTCTACTCATGAAATATATAGGTAGTATAGTTTGGTTCAAAAACCGACTTATCCAATATTGACTAGTCCAATACTGATTGGTTCAATATCCTCTGGTCCAAATTATAAATACTAGGTACTGTGACTGTAATTAGCCCTAAATATTAATTTTGGACTACTTATATTTCACATTTTCTTAATATTTTGCAACTTTTAGACATAGAAAAAATATAATTTAGAACGAGCAAAATTTTCTAATAGGATACCTACAGATATTATTTTGTGATTTCTAGATTATTTTTATATGCACTAAAAGCTGCAAAAATATTAAGAAAGTGTGTAATAAAATCTAAAATTTATATATAGGTAGAGCGAATTCTAACAAGTTTCAGCTAACTTTATAGCCTAATATTTCGACAATTTAGCCCTAATTATTAGCTATCTGGCATTATCTCAATTGATTCGCTAAACTTTTAAATAAAATTGACATATAGTAGGCGTAGGTACAGATACTTTACATTTATTTATTTTGGCTTTTTAAAATCATAAAATTTAGTAAAAAAAATGTGACTTGACTCTTGACATTGACTTTGAAGCTGACTGTAAGATAAGGCAAAAAGATAAAATATTCTCAATTTGCCTAATAAAATCAATAATGAGGATACTGGTAAGTATATAATACTTACCAGTTTATATTACTTTTGAACAAAATTATGCCTAATTTATGATAGCATACTGACTTGCATAATAACGTGTCTAACTCTCTTGTACTCTGATATCTTTCCTACATAATTATATGGTTTTTTACATTTTAGTTACACACGCAATTAAAGCTAAATTTAACTTTTTTATACTTTACAAAACTTTTAATGATGGATAATATTGCTCAATAATCTCTCTATTCTTTCTTACCAAAACTACACTAAAAATCTTAATTTCAACTACAGATTACATTACTTTAGTATCGTGGTTAGTTAGGTTACCTTAACCTTGCTTGAAACGAAACTCACTATAAATAACATTTTAATAGTTCCAAGATTACGTGATCTATCTTCCCTTACAATCTTTGAGGTTTTTCTTGAAAAGTCAGACATTAACACTTAAAAAGTAAAAATAGGGCCAGTAGTACTTTTAGAATCGTTAGCCAACTAATAAGAGGACTATCGTAGTACTATAATAAGTACTTTATAAGGGGCATAAAAATCTCAAAGAAAGCTAAAAATCCCGTAAAAGTACATTAGTGTGCCCCAATGGGTGTGATTCAGCATGAGAAAAGTGACCATATTTAGAACTCACAGAATTTTGAGCTAATTTAACTTTAACTCTAATTAGACCTGTAAAACTTATCCAACTTTTCGATTTTTACAAGTATCCTAGTTTTTTTATATCTAAGTTGTTATTATGTCGTGCTATACCATACCTACATATACTTGAGATGTATATTGTAAATCCTTAATTATCAAAAAATAGGAAATTGCAAATGATACCTTTTCAAACTAAGAAAGTCATATCTACATATGTCTCGATTTCGCAATTTTTGCTATACCTAAGCTTACTGGACTGGTATAGGTATAAAGGAAAGTCTAAGGAATTCGCCAATATTCCTTAAATTCTTGTGACTTACTTATAGTTAACTATAAAACCCTTATCGCGATACAATAACCAATATACTTGTTATTATGAGGCAATACTTAGGGTACCTATACTGTAATGGGTATTTATTAGTTATACAGAGGTACAAAATAAAATAATTGAACAGGGTTCAGCTCTCAATTGAAGGCTAAACAGGTGCCAGACTATTATACCTTGTATAGTTTATACTACAAGATATTTCGATAATTCTGGACAAACTCGGACTACCTGTATTTTTCTAGGGTTAAGGTTAATAAGTACCTGATTTGACTTTTATTCTATTTTGACTATTAAAAACATACCTATGAGTGCCATTAATATCTACTTATACATACTGTGCTGGGTTTACTAATAGTAGGGTATTCATTACGTATATTTTGCAAACATAAATTCATATGCTAAGGTTAGATATGTTAGATTTGAGACCATTTTAATGGGCTTTTATGTGATATGCCGATATACACTAATACAACTCAGGTATTTCTAAATTCAGATTTTTTTATTTGCACTTTTAATTCGATTCAATTTCGATTGAAATCAAAAAGGATTTGCAGTTTGACCAAATCAGAACTAATCCTAAGACGAAAATCCTATTATAAAGCCTTATCTTAATCCTTTTTAATTCAAGTATACTACTATAAGGTATTACCAGTCATCAGCAGTATTTGAAAAAATTGTATAGAAATTGCAAATTGTGTTCCAATTGGATTTTTGCAAAAAATATATTTGCATTTGTATTTTCAATTTTCATTCAAGTGAGCTATTTCTATTGTCTTGGGAAATGGTCCAAAAAAGTGTCAGCTCTTGTCTTTGTCCAATTTGGTGATTCCTATGCATTGCATTGTATTGTATTATTTGTGACAGACAGCCTGCTAAATAAGAAATGTTCTTGTTCAAATGGCAATAGTGAATTATATTTATACCTCCTTAAAATTTTAAAAAATCGAACATTTTAGCAATTTATTTTAAGCATATACATATTATTGAAACTGAACCTACTTTGAACTGTACATGTAAAGTATTATCAGTATCAGTTATCAGTATTCGAATATTTTGGCAAAGACGGAAAAATTGTCTCTTTTTGAGTAAATTTTTAATTAGGTTTTGTGACTGGCCAAGGTGGGCTAAGTTCTCCGCCTCTTTCCATACGAGTACTACTATATGTATCGAATAATTTTCGAGACAGTCGTCCGAAATAATAGACAATAATCATTATATTAAGTAGTTTAATACTATAAGTATCTAAGTATCAAGTACTTTGGTATTTTTACATGCAAATTAATACATATATCAGTATTACCTAACTTTTATATAGGTACCTAACTATACCTATGTATTTCTAAATTAGTAGGTAAATCGACAGTCAATTTGGAAAAAGTAGGAAGAAAGGACAGAAAAAAAATTCAACAACAAACCATTTCATATCTCAACTGACTCAATTTTTGCGAAATTGAAATAATTTGCGAAATTATTATCTTTTTCTTAATAGACCTTAGTATTTTTTAGAGGAAAGTGCAACTTTCCATTGTTTCATCATCTTGTATAAAATACAAAAAGTAACCTTCATAAATAATTCAAGACTTGTTTTTATTTTTCCGACCTTTTTGCTAATATAAACTGTATAAAATCAACTCAATATAAGACTTCAATACTTGTATCTAGTACCTGTTTTACCTGAATATTCTAGAAGAAACAAACCCTCCCGATTTCTTCACTCCAGTTTGTACTTTCTATTAAAGTGAATCAACTCAACTATTTATTAATAACTTGTACATTTATATACTCTATTATAGGATTTATAGGATTTCAACAAATATTGAAAATGGGTACCTAAATTGAAATCAGTTTGTGATCAAGTTCTTCCAGCATAGAAGTTTGAAAATTTTTGGGGAAAGTGTTTTACAAGTTTTGTATTATAGACTGAAATTCTCATTTAAGTACCTACTACTTACCTACTCGCACTAGTTAAGTTGTAAAATTTTGACTGATTTTGACTAGTAAGTGTCTGGATTGGATTTACCTGTGACTGACAAAAACCTGTGTCATTAAAAGTGAGTTTTGAGGCAGTAATAGTGACTAATATTTTAAGATTTCAAGTCTCATGACTCCCCAATGAATGACTCTCGGAATGACTGCAGTTTGGCAGACACTTCTACCTGGTCCTGGTAAGTGAATTATATTTAAGTAGTACCTACCTAGTATAGATACTTTAAAGCTAAAATAACGAATCATTAAAAAAAGTACAACTGCCGATACTCAATATATCAATAAGGTCTTTTAAGATTTTACTTTCTATCAGTATCTCTATCTAATTTCGAGAAAATTTCAGATTCAGTAGCAATTCTCTTTTTTCAATCTTTTCAAAATCCTAAAATCCAAATTTTTTGATCTTAATGTACATAGGTAGGGTACATTAACTTTAAATCCCCCCTACCCCCAAAAATAATCAATTTTATTGAAATGAAATATCAATTTTTAAATTTTATTACATTTAAAGAATTTAAAATGTTTTATGAGTCTATTAAACTAGTACTTTTATGCATTATAATCTGTACTTATAACTCAATCAGATCTTGAATTCTTAAATTGGAATGCAAATTTTTATGATTTTGTTTGATTGCAGAAACTCCAATAACTCCAATTAGCGACCAAGTGGCTCCATTTACCACTACAGAATCAACAAATACGAGTAATAATCGAAGTTATAGTAATGATCATCTACGTGTACCCACATCGAATAATTTAAATTCACTTGAATCACCCATAAGTAGTAATTGTAGTAATCATCAAAATTCTAGTCAAGCTCAACTACTTCATCCAAACTCAGAACTGAAAAATCGAATCTGTTCGAGAGATTGTGGGGAACCACTTTGGAAGTAAGTAACAAATATCTACTAGTAAATACCAATTACTAATTACCAATTATACTTATTGCTAATTTTCAACAGTATTTATTGTTCATTTTACAATTAGTACGATAGTAGTACTACAACAGAATACACATTAGTAGGGTACAGTACAAGTGCATTAAACATAACAATTAATTTTAGAAACACCCACTTAACTCTACCAGACTGAAATAAACCTTTCCTCGAACATTTTAAAAGGTCATATTTGATTGAGCTGGAAAATTTCTGAAATAGAATTTCAGAAATCCCTTATTTGAAATCGTGTAGGCTCGTCTCAATTTCAATACACAAATAAACTCTTGAAGTACCTAATACTCGTAGTAGTATAGTAGGTGCTACACTTACGAGTAATCTAGCTATAATACTACTGACTATTCGTTTTATAAGCAAAATTTTCCTACTTTTCTACAACTACAAGTATTAACAAAACAAGGCGTTTAAATAACTTGAATGTCAAAATCAAAACTCAAATTTTCTGTAAAAGTCTGTAGGAAGTATAAGTACCTATAATCGTAGTCGTAAGACCTAAAAGTAGGGTACTAAAAAATTAACATGCAAAAGTTGAGTAAATAATCTGGAAAATTTTATGAAATACAGAATAAATTGAGAAATGGCGTTTATTGTGTTGAATTTGCATATTAAACAGCACAATATAATATAGGGTACCAACTTGTAGATACTAGTGTTTGCAAAATTTGAAATCATGATTATAGTACATGAAAGTATTTTTATGAATATTTATGTCTAAAAGAACCAACCTACTTGTCCTTAAGACATTTGTAAATAAGTACCTACTCGACTTAATACCTAATCCATATACATAGGTGTAATACCATACCTATTATAGGTGCTTACATATTTATTTATAAACCTAGTTTTGTATATAAAAAGTATGCAAAATTGCACAAAATAATAACTAAAAATTAAAATACAAAATTATGATTTGCCATTTGTAATTTGACTGTATTTGAGGTCAGAATTCAGAATAAGTACCCTACTATATACCTATGTATTTCAGACCAAGAATTAGGTATTTTACAATTTTTCAGTCTGATTTAAATCATTTGAATCATTCTTGTAGATTATATTCAAAAAGAGCCGAGTGTCGAAAAAAGCATCATGAAAATCGTCGTCGAATATTCCTCAAAAATGGCGAAATCAACTCGAAAAGGAGGAATATTATGGAGAAAAAGGAAAGGTATTGGAGTGATATGTTTACTTCACTTGTGGACGCCCGGTAAGACTCGTAATAAAAGTATTTATAAATATTTATGGTTAATTATAATTAAGTTTTTTCCCCTATTTATACCCTTATAGCTGGAGGTGGACATTAGTAATATTCAGCCTTTCATACCTATTTTCTTGGATTGGTAAGTGAAGAAAATTACTGGATTAAGTATTTAATTAAGAGTTATTTAATATTTACTACCTAATATTAAACTAGGATATAATTAACTACACTTTAGTTAACTATTAATGTATACTATACATATGTATATGATATGTGGTTACGAAAATAAATATTTATAGTAAGTGGCCTAAACCTTCAGTAACCCAGTAGGATTCGGAATTCCGCTCTATTTAATTATCTATTTATTTTCAATAATAGATTGAATGAGAAAGGAGCCTTGTTCTATTATTAAGATAGTCGAATTATCATCATTCCTACGTAAATAAGCTGTATTAATTTTGAATACTTAAGTATGTAGGTATATAGATATATCAAATGTATTTATAAAGTATCTCCCATATGTTACGAGTAATACATTAAAAGGCATAAAGTATGCTTGAAAAGTAGTTGGGAGTTTGTCAAAAAAAGTCAAGTCAAAGCATAAATATAGGCAGGCAAAGTCAAGGCAATGTTTTACGTAAAGTAAAAAAAAACGAGTTGGAAATGCTCGTGACATTCATTTGAAAAAAATAATTGAAAGAAAAGGAAAAAAAATCATCTATGTTTTTTATAGGTATGTCTGTCTCATTTGAGATTTTAAAGACTACTTATTATGCAAAAATTACTGACTTGACAAACTGCATATAGTTACTTATACATAAAAACTATAAACAAACATTCATTCGAGAATTGGGATGCTAATTGTCTGATTTCTAAAAGGTCCTTTAGACTTTTCTACTAGTTTTGAAATTTTTCAGATTTAACTTAACCTTTTTGTGTTTAGGAAAATTCGGTTTCTTATTCTTTCTTACAATTTGTATCAATCGTAGATACTCGTATGAAAAGATACATTTTTTATGAAATAATTTGCAAATAATTTTAAAAACTTTTTGCTAAAAAAAGAGTTAATTACGAGATAAAATTCGACAAATCGTTCTTTTGACGAATTGATTATTCACACTAATAGTAGTAGAGCTTTCTAGTATATAACTGGAAGTATTCTAGACATAACAATACTTTGCAATTGTAATTCATATACTTAATTAGTTAATAATAAAGGAATCCCAAAATGTTAAAAATAACTTTGGTGTAGAATATTCTAGTTGCAAAAGTAATAATAAAAATAAGGAAATGAACCATTATTCTTCGTAGGTTATGTTAGGTACCTAGTTATTTTACAATCAAAATAATCGAAAATCGAAATAATAGAGATAATAACAGAGAATAGGTAGTTAATTTGCTGAATAATCAATAGCTCGAATGAGTGATGATTAATAATGATAATAAATCTTAATTTATGAGTAGGTACCTATCGGTATATTAAAAATTCAACTCTTTAAACTTAGCTAATTTTCAAAAGTATTATGAGCTCCTATCAGAATATCTACGGAGTAATTCTTTAAACTGGTCTTAAAAAATGTAAAAATCTTACTAGAATATCAGCATACAGAGTAGTGGAAATTTGAAATTAGGTATTTGAGTAAGTTAAAAATACCCTACCATTACCATAAATTAAATTTTAAATTAAATTGTGCCTACCTAAATTGATTGATATGAAAGAAATGATAAGTAATTGTTCCAATTTGTACCAACAATTCTAATTTCGAACAATATTCTTTTTGGGTCATTTTGGAATATTTTGGACTATTAAAAGTATTTAATGAGATGATAATTCACGAAATGATAAATGAAACTGATGATTATTATCCAACATTTTAAATGATATTTTAAGTGCTTTAAAATACCATAAAATTTCTTTATTACATAGGCTTTGGATTCGTATGGTGGGTAATCATTTCAAGTCACGGAGATGTTGAACATTTCGGACTTGAAGATGGCTGGGAACCTTGTGTTATGGTATGGTATTGCAAAAAAACCAAATAATTATGTAAGTAATTATAACAATCTTTATACAGGGTGTTAGAAGTCTGACTTCGATATTTTTATTCTCGGTTGAAACACAGGTACAAAACAAAAATACCGACCAAATAAATGATAAAAATTTTTAAAAATAATATACTGTTATTTTAGCATACTATTGGATATGGCTTTCACCGAATGACCGATAATTGTCCAGAAGCCATAGGTAATAAACCTACTTATTTACTCGATGAATCCGTTATCTCTAAAAAAATTTTGTTTCTTTTAAAGTGACTCTATGTATCCAAAGTATAACTGGTGTTCTAATCGAAGCCTTTATGGTCGGTGTAGTTTTCGCAAAGGTAAAAAAACTTCAAAAAATAGGCTAAAGAAAAATTATTGAATTCTAAAACCAGTTTTCTACTAGAAGTATCTGTACCTAAATGAGTTTTTACCAAATTTACCAAATTTTTGCACTTTTTTTCAGTTGAGTAGGCCAAAGAAAAGGTCTCAAACTCTTATATTTTCAAAGAATGCGGTGATTTCACAAAGAGATGGTCAACTTTTCCTCATGTTTAGAGTAGGCGATATGAGAAAAAGCAAAATTCTTGAGGCTCATGTTCGTTCGCAAATCATTACTAAAAGGTCAACGGCCGAAGGCGAAATTATACCAATTCATCAAGAAGAAATTAAGGTATCACTTATTTATTATTTTACGATATTACGAGTATTCTACCCCGACCCGACAAATTAAACTTTTTATTTATTTAAAGACAACAAAAAACAGAGCTCGGATATTTGTGTGCTAAAAAAACCAAAAATATTGTCTATAAAAAAATCAAAAAAATAATATCCTTGCTTGAATTATCATGATTCGAAAGAGACTTTTTTTCTTTTTCATTTTTTTGGAAAGTTTTTATGCAAAAATCCGGGGTCTGTTTATATGACTATTCTATATGATTATGATTAGTTTGTAGCTAATACCTTTAAGTAGTTAGTTAATACTTAAAGGACTCTTACAATTCAATTGCCTACTTACACGTACTGATATTAGCTTATGGTTAGTAAACAAACTTGATAAATAAGTCAATTAAGATTGAGTTTAATGGGTTCACTTTCTTTCAAATTTCAAATATCCGTATCTGAATCTGAAATGAAATGAGCATGTTTGAGGTTATAGAGTACGAAAATGAAAATTTGTTGACAATGATGCTTATAAATTTTTAATTTTTGTAGATAGTATTTTTGTTCTAAAATTATCCCGTATATTCATAAAAGAAACCCCAACAGGAACCTTAAACATTGTAAAAATTTATAGTTGTCATTATATTCTGTTTACTGTATAAGTACTTTACTGTCTTAAATTAATTATAGGTCTAGGTTTGTAAGATTTTGAAATTCTCATTACCCCTACATGTCTATCTTATATGGTAATTTTGAGTAAACTAAATATGTAATCTTATTTGGGTTTTAATTTTCTTTTGGCGAAATTTTGTAATTTAGTAAATGTTTCAAATTATTCAATAAAGTGTAGCAGTGCAGTGTATTTTGTATAGGATTTGTAATTGATTTGCATAATCGAGATGACTGTACAAGCACTTACAATTTGCAATCGTAAACTTATAAGTTATTTATAAAATACAATTCAGATTAGGGTAATTATCCACTAAGGAATAATTAGATAGAAAAATGTCAACTGCCTACTCGTATAAAATAATCTACTTATGAAATTGCAATAGTCACTTAAAAGACAGAAAAAATAGAAGTACATGGATACTTAAGTACATAAGTACCAAATTAGAAGGTAAAGGCAGGATACCACTATTAGAAATAAAACTAGATTAGTACATCAGTAGGTTTTTAATTAATTATTCATTTTTTCCCAAAGGTCGGTGGATTTGGAGAGGATGAAGGTAAAAATATAAAGTTTAACTAGATACTTTAAGGATCAACCTGAAATTGGGTCTATAATTCAATGTTTTGACTCCATAATTTTGGGAAAGTGAACTTTAGGCAATGTCCTTTTGAATTAAAATTATTTGATATTTATTATTAAATAGATCGTATCCTGCTACTCTGGCCCACATTGATTTTTCACGAAATCAACGAAGAAAGTCCTCTCTATTCAATGTCAGCAAGTGAATTTTTACAATCGAAACTTGAAATCATAGTCATTATGGAAGGAGTTGTAGAATCAACTGGAATGACTACTCAAGTAACACATTTCTATAAAAGTTCTATAAAATACTAATTATCATTTCTTAAAGGCTCGTACTTCATATTTACCAAGTGAAATCTTATGGGGACATCGGTAATAAAATGGAAAATATTTCAAATTTTTTTTTTTACTTATTCTAATTTTTTGTAGATTTTCAACAATGACCTCGTATAAATCTGACCAAGGCGTACATGAAATTGATTTCGAATATTTTAATTCAACTTTTCCGGTCGAAACTCCATTATGTTCAGCCCAGGATCTTGATCATATAAGACAACTCAAGTCTGAAGGACTTTCAGGTATCTACATTTTTTCAATAAAATTTCCAGGAAATGATAAATGTCATTCAATTAGAGATTAAGATAGAAGGTAACTTTATAGATCAAACTTTGAGCTTAACCTTCAACTTTGGTTAAAAATATTTCTTAAAAGCTAATTTTTCAATAGTTTTTAGAATTTTTTTTGATAGGTTACTAACGATGAGTATTGTAGTTAGTTAGGTACTACTCGTGCAATAGATACAACTGAGAATTCTTGCAAAAAAGTCATTATTTTTGGAAATAATTTTACTTTTTGTTATTTTTTTGTCTTGGTCTAAGGCCTAAGGATTCAAGCCCAAGTATCAATAAGTAATCTAGAAATAGAAATAATATTAGCAAAATAAAAACACATATTTTATCAATATCCTATATAGTATAGGTATAATTAAGTAGGTACTCGTATATCCTTACCCATGCATGGCGCCATGCAAGTTAATTGAAAGAAAACATGTTATTTGTACAAAAAAAATACAAAAAATGTCCTTTAAGTCAAGTTGATAAGTTGAGAAATGCGATTTTATCATCAGAAAAATTGACTTTTTAGAATTAAACAATAATGCAATAAAAATGCTGAGACTTGAGCAAAAAGTTCTTATCATTAATTTCATTTATTGAGTTTAAAAATCACAATAAAATTTTATGACCAATTTTTGTTAAGATTTTTGAAAATGGAAAAATATTAGCATAAAGCATATAAGCCTAAAATTTTGAAATTTTGAGGAAAACTACCAAGTACTCGTAGATAATGATCTATAATACTGATATTACAGTATACCTATTTGATATACTGATATTTAAGGCTAAAAAAGGTAAATTTATATAGTTAAGTAATAAATCATAGAGAATTCCACGAGCTAGTTGTTTTTTAAATATTTTATTCTCAAGGGCAAACCCTTCAATAATCAATAATTACAAAAAAAGTATAAAATTCCTTCAACTTGCACTCGAACTCGATCCTAATCATTTCCCAGGTGGACTATCAGTACAAATTATTCAATAATGAATTGTTCGATGACTTTTAAGGAAATTGATAAAATCGAATTTCCATCAAACTACCTACTTTATATACTGACATTATTATACTCGTGTAATGTATCCTACAGCTTTTCAAAGTGATATTCTAATCTCAATTTCTATTTTGAATATCTTGATTTTGAAATGGACAAAAACTATGATTTCAAATTGCAAATTGAGATAAGAATACTACTATCAGTATCTATTAAGCATATTAATTTGCGAACAAAAGGAACTCATTAATGTCTATCAAAAAATTGGATCAATTTTTTCGATAGCTATTGCTATTACAAGTGTTCTGCTATCTAATACTAATAAAAAATATATAGAATGCAGTTAGGTAAGGTATGAATATAGGTATAGGTAGAATATTCATTTCTGATCAAAAATTGAAACATTTTTTTGCAAGGCAAAAAGGATATAAATTTTAATCAGAAACTATCTATAAGTTTTAGATTTAGAAAAATTGTAAATGCTCATGAATATCAAAGTAACTCTAATTATCCAAACTTTCACTGGACTTTCTCCATTAGGACTTACGATTTTTTCGATCTGACTAATATTTTCTCAATTTTTTCCAGGTCGTGAGATAATGAATGCAATAAGCTCAAATAATGTGGCTGGTACTTCATCATCAGGAAATGGATCATCATCTCCACCACCTTCCTCTCCACCAAGATTTGAAAACCATATCGTCAGTGAATCCATTATTCCTGTAAACAAATCATGTTGGAATAATGACCATAATGAAATGAATAATCGGAATAAAAATAAACACAAAAATAAGAATAATAATAACAATAAGATTAGTAGAAATAGTTCAAGTTCTAGTGATGCTGATGATCATGACAATTTTAGTAGTAAATTTAAAAACATTGATATTCACATAGAAGAAAAGAATGACATAGTTGTACCTGAGCCTTCAACACATTTTATACCTAATAATAATATAGACTTTTCAGGTTCAACAAAAAAGGTCAAAAAGAAAAATATGATGAGTACCAAGTTACCTATAGGACTTTGTAATAGTAATAAAAATACTCTAGAAATTGAACTTGATTGCACAACTGATAGTAGTGATTCAGATGCTGATCATGACCAACTTATGAAGAATCGAATGGAAAATTCAAACTCGAAAAATTCTAATCATGCAAGTGATAGTGATGATGATGATGATGATGACAAAATAGATGATGATCATATTATGAGTAAATCTAATTCAAGAAATCATAAGGAAAGAAAGAGAAAAAAATCATTTAGCACATTTTGCCTTACTACTGAATCTGAATCGAATGTATAAGAAAAGACGATTGAGTCAAAATAATTAATTTTGTGATTATTATATGAGTGAAAGTTTATTGTTAAAAAGCCTTATACTACTATTATGTTTGTAGATACACTAGTATTTTGTATGTACATTAGTCATTAGACTCAATAATGATGAGAAATAGTTTAATTTTACAGGTTACTAGCTATAATCTCGTTAAATTTCTACTTTCGCCGGTGAAAGTTGAAATACGAATCTCAATAAGATTTTGAAATTTTAGAGACTTCATTTGAAAAATTTATCACTAATTTAACCATTTATATCTCATTCTCAAAGGATCTATTCGATTTTCAGTTTCAGGCCTTAAACTTCATAAAAAGACCATAAAGCCCATTATAACCTGAAGCCGAAGACATCTTTTGAACGAGCTTCATTTAAAATTTTCAGATTTCGGTTTCGAATCGGGTATTGATCATTTTGGTTTCAAAATTAAAACCTAAAAAGCCTATCCAAATTTTAAATTTCTAAAATTTTTGATCAATTTCGAAAATCTTGAAATATCAAATGTTTTGCATTCAAATTTTGGAAATTTTGTAACCTTTTGAAAGGTAATTTACAAAATTTCCGGTTCGTAAATAAAAAATTTCTAAATCCTTTAAAAAAAATTTCAACTTTCAAAGGTCAAACTTACTTTCACCCTAAAAAATTTACTATTTCTTGTCAATATCGAGAAAATCGAGTTATGTACCTGTTTAACTAATAGTAAATTGTAAATGTGCATATAGCATCAAACTTCCAAAATTTAAAGAATTTTTCATTAGTTCAAGTTCAAATTAACTAGTCTAGTATAATTAACTACTTTCTTTAAATCAATATTATAATTATAATTGCTAAATTATGGAAGTTTAATAATTAAATTTTTCATCAAATTATCTCTCAAATAGGTGTGCTTCCATAATTATACTGTCTACCGATATACCAAAGTCAAACCAACCAACCAACTGGTAAAATTGGCAAAATTTTAATAAGAATAATATAATGATAATGATTGTGAATAATGTGTGACCTTCAGAGAAATATAAGTACCTCGAATATTAATAGAAAAAACTAATATTTATAAATAATAAATGATTCTTATCTATATATCTCTACCTTACATCATTTATGCATAAGTAAATGAACAAAACCTTTATTTGCAAAATCCATAACTCAATTAATCTAATAACTTTGTAAATACGATCATTTTAGATTATGTGTCTTACCTATAAAATTATGTACCCTACCTTGGGCAATATTTGTGAGAAAATATTTAGTATAATGGTAAGGTCTAAGGTACTCAAAGTAGAAAAAATATTTTCACAATTAACTAATTAATTGCTTAAACATTTTGAGACTTGAGAAGTTTGAAGTTAAAAGTGAATTAGTAAATTAAAAAGTTTTTTGTTTCATTTTTCTGTTTTTATTCTCCGTAAAACAGTAATTTCTAATGTACTCGTATGCACCTACTTTTTTAATACAAAATCGTACATGAAAGTTGACCTTTAAAAAATGTCTAAATATTTAAGCACTTATATGCACGGGTACAAGTACCTACTAATAATGGAAAAGTTATCTAGTTTAATATGATTAGTTCATATTAGCTTGAGGTAGGCATTTCTCATTTTTTTAGTTCAAAAATGCCCTTTGAGATTTGAGTTTAAAAACTCTCGATTCTCTAGGAAAAAACTCGTAACTTTGTAATTAGGTGCATAAAAAGAACTTGCTCTGCTCATAATATCTGAAGTATTCATATTTAATTTACTAATGCGTGGCGACCTTTGGGAATTTAAATTTTTTAAAATTTTTTGATAGAATTTGAAAGAAAAGTTAGCAGTTAGCACTCTGACCTTGTATATTTTATGATTATTGTAGGTAGTGGTAGTAGGTACCTTTAAGTTTTTTATAAAAATATTGAAATTATTTCCTAAAACGATGCGAAATCAATTTAATAATCTACTCCGTATCTAACATGGACACATTATCTATTTATTAAAATCTCGATTAGTTATCAAAAAAAAATTTAAATTCGGGAAATAACCAAAAATTTCAATTTTTTTTCTAAAATTCAGAAAAACCGAAATAATATCTAAACCTAAACCTATTGTAAAGTTAGAATTTCTGTCAAATGCAATTATTTTAGGTTCTAAATAGAACTAACCTGATATTTTCCTACAAAAAATTCATGAAAGTTGACTGTCTGAAGGAAAATGGATATAAATCAAGTTCAAAAGTTTATAAAAAAAGTTCCAGATTTGTGGATATCATTTCACTATTTTTTATTACATCCTTTTATTACATTCTTTTATTACATAATATTCAGATTAGGTTAGACTTGACTTTCATTAAGTACCCTACTCTATCTACCTAAGTTTACAAAATGTATTTCTAAAATGAGCGTGATTAGTTTACTGATAGTAATTACAAGAATTTAGATGGTAAGTAGATAATTAATTAGAATAGCGAAAACTCTGGTTTACTTGGTTTCCCCTAATTTTGAATGATTCGTCGGTTGCAGTACAACATCGTGATGGGTATCCTGATTCAAATTCTTGACCCATTTGTGACCTATCTAATTGCCTAAAGTACAAAAAAATTTGCCACAATTATCTCAATTTTACTTTAAAATTTTAAAATTTAGAATTTTTTAGTTACTTTCTCCGAAATGATCGAACTCTGGCACTTTGAGTAACTTGAGTATGACTACCACCAGCATATCTGTTCACTAACTCGCCAATATCGGGTGAATATCTGAAATAAAATGATCCCTTTTTAAACTGAGAATCACATTTAGAAAATAGTAGGTAATTGTACGTTTGATCTCCACAAGCTAAATCATCAAACTGCTGACATTTATTTGCCTTGTATTGTTTAGCCATCATGTTGAAGTCTCTTGTATCAGGATTTCCACTAAAATTTTTACAAAATATGAAATTCAAGCCTCTAAAATTATCAATTTTTCTTACCAATTCTTATTTCTCAACCTTTGGACATCATAAGCAATATTCGCTGCATTACTACTTTGAGATAATTTTCGACTAATTGGTGGAAACAATGGTAGGGTTGAAGTATTTGTAACACCCGAGATATTGCAATGTCGATCACAAGAAATGCAGTTATAATCTCTTAAAATTTTCTTTCTTGTTCCACAAGGGTCCGGTTCTTCATTAGTCATCATAAGTTGATGCACTTTACCCTCAAGATCTTTAAAATTACACTTGATGAATTTTCTCAAAGGTGTAAGCTCAGCCTTGTCCAGTTTTTTACTCAATTCTTCAGCCAATTGTTCATTCACATCATTCAAATTCTCATTTTTCTGGAAAATTTCTCGAATTAAGTTTTGCATCCGAGTTGTAAGATCATTTATTGAATTTCCAAAATCAACATGGGAGACTTTGGTTTTGAGTTCACCTCGGTCAGCTTTATCTCTCATGGCATCAATCATCTGCTGTTTGGTCACCATCAATCCCTCAAAAGTCCTCAATACATCAGTTATTCCCTAAAAATGATAAAAATACTTATGAATTTTGAATATTTTGAATATTTTTTCTTCGACTTACATCAACACGATGCTTAGTTCCATTATGATCAGCTATAATATCAGTTAGTGCACTGTAAAGGTTAATTTAATTGCATTGTAATTAAAGTTAACTTGAGTTAACTCAAGTTAATTAAAGTTAACTTAATGCACTTGAGTTAACTAACTCAAGTGCATTCTAATTTTGACTTTACTTGTAAATCTCATCAGAGATAATTCCAGGTTCTCCATTTAGATTCTCAAAAATCGTACTAGTACTTCTTAAACTGAAAGACGGGGCTTTAAAGGCAGTTGATGTTGCATCATTCAAATCTTTGATGGATTTTCCCAGATTTTTTTGAGTATCTTCTAAAGCCTCCATCATATCCCGAGTTGTTTTATCTAATTAGGTAATCAATAAGACATGTACTATAGTAGTAGGCAATTTAAAAGTATCGTAAAATATGTAGTGATAAAAAATTGAAATTTTATGAGTACTTTGCTTAGCATCAAGTCCAATTAGCTGGACAGCCAAATTCTCCTCATTATTTCTCAAAGCTTGGAATGCTTCCCAGAGAGTTGCGATTTTAACCAGAACGTCCATTTCATCAAATACATTAGGAACACTATTTGTTCTCTGTAATTTATCATAAGTTTAGTCAATTTTAAACACATTTTAAAAATTTAAGTATCAATAGGATACTTACGCTTATTTCTTCTTTTAAGTCGTCCAAATTTGGAATACTTGGAACTTGACCCGTTGGTTCTGGCTCAGGTTCACTTGTCGGTCTAGTCGATTGAGACAACATAGGACCTTGAGATGAACTGCTAGGTGTACTAGTAACTGAAATTTTTTTCTCTGGAAATGATTGAATTACACTTGATGGAGAAGCCTCTATTTGTGATGGGGGTACTAAAACCGCAAGTTAAAATATTATCAAAAATTCATAATACATAATGTATATAATACATGTGCATATTTTTTAAATCTTCAAAAGTCGAAGTTTTTTATCAATTGGACTTACACAAATGTCTCGATTCTGGAGCATTTTGAACGTTTGAACTTTTTCTTTGAGGGCTTTTCAATCCGTCTGCTGGTGAAATTTGTTGTTCAACAACAATTGGTTCTTCAGGTTTTTGAGGATATTGAACTGATGGTAATGCACTACTCGTATCTGGAATTTGTGGTGGAACATAACTATCTCGCTGCTTAAGCTCTTGCTGACCTGGTACTAACGGACGTTGATAAGCAATTTCAATTTCAGGGGCCTAAAAATCATAATATGTGAAAGTTTTTAGGATACCTACGATATATTCAAATTCTAATGCAAATTACCAGAGCTTTCATTTGATCATCATGTTGATTCTTCAATATATCATCAATTTTTTGAATCAACTCGTGGTCATGATCCAACTCATGGAAAATCTCGGTAATTTTTGTCACATTTGTCTGTGTTGTTATTTCATGCTTCATCAAGTTCATTTTCATATCATTATTCTCTTGGGCCAATTCTTGGTTTATATGAACAAGCTAAAAATATGGACATTTATTTAGATTAAATTTTTTTTTTGATTTGAATAAAAAATTACTTCTTGGACATTATTTTCTAAAGTAGATACTCGAGCATCCAAATCAATGACAAGATTTGTAATATCTGGTGAAGGTTGAACTGATTGCAGTGACGGCGTATTTGGTAATTGGAAATTTTTGATACTTTCAAGCCTTTGGATTCGATCATCATAGGTTGCTTGACTTTCAATAGCTTTAATGGCACTAAATTTAAAAGTTAAAAAAAACCATAAAAAGGCATAAAGGCGACTTAAAAATATCACTTACAGATAAGGCTCTGATTTCTGAGTATCAAATCTGGAAATATTTGTCACAGATCTTGAAATTAATTTTTCTGGACCTCGACGGCCTGATGATTGTGGTCGGGCTATCTGTAGTTGTTGTTGCTCGTTTCTTCCAGTCATTTGACCTTTATCGGCTGCTAAATTTTTCTTTGAACTATACAAAATTTGAGTCTCAGGTTCAGGGGCATTTTGAACAGATTCCTCATCTTGTAAAAGTGAACTACGAGAACTCACAACATCATCATAAGTCAATGGGATTTGTTGTCGAGATTTTTCTTGGCTTATATTTTGTACAGGGGGTGGTTGAAAATTTTGATTTTGACGTTGATAAGTCTGAGGTTGTTGTTGAGATTGAGATTGAGGTTGGGATTGAGGTTGAGGTTGATTTGAACTTGGAGATATTTGTTGCTGGAAATTTTGACTTTCTCCAGTTTGTGTTGCTTGTGATGGTTGTAGGCTTTGAACACTAGGTCTACTTGTTGTTTGAGATACTTGCTGAGGAAATTGATGAGATCTCGAGTATTGTGATTGAGAAGGTTGGACTTCATTTTGTACACTAGTTAGTACGTTACTTTGATTTGATTGAGATTGAGGTAATTGTTGTTGAGATTGTTGATAAGATTGAGGAATAATATAGGAGTCTTGTCCACTTTCATCATCAGACATTTGATTTTGTGATTGACCAGGATAGACTGAACTTGAAACTTCAGAATTGGTATCAAATTTTGGCATAAACTCACGACTACTTGGAACTGGCATAGTAGATACATAGAGAGGGTGTTGTTCTTGAGGTGGGCTATTAATTGTCAGAATTGATGATTTTTGTGAAGTTAATCCGAAATTTGGTTGTGAGTCAGTTGTTGATGCTGTATCTTGGCTTTGATCTAAAAATCCTTGTGATTCTCGAGGTTGGGATTTTTGACTTTGACTTTGATTGTCATTTGGGGTATATTCAGATTGATTCGATTGCGAGCTTATTGGATACTGAGTTGCAGTTTGTTGTAGAGAATATGAAGGTTGTTGTTGGGAATATAAGGGTTGTTGCTGTTGAGCATAAGAAGGCTGTTGTTGTTGTCGGTGTTGCTGTTGTGCATTTTCATTTCGGCGAGATTGAGGGCGAGAATTGCTATAAGATTGAGTCGAAGTTTCATTTCTTTGAGGTGCAGATATTGATTTTTGACTTTCTTTAGGTTGTAATTGTTGTTGAGATTGATTTGCTGATGGTATTTGATTTTCCTCGTAATATCCTAATTGCTGTTGTTGTGGTTGAGAAGGTTGTTGGGAAAATTGGGATTGAGTGCTGACTCTGTTAGGCACATTAGAAGGTGGTCGGCTTTGATAAGTTTCAGAAGCTTCCAACTGAAATTGTGGCAGAGATTGTGATTGTGTAGCTTGAGATTTCGAATCTTGGAGATTTGTACGACTATCAGTTTGTGATTGTGATTGGGCAGAATAAAGACTACTTTTTGATTTTGTACTAGGTTGGTATTGACTGGACATTAGTCCGCTGTCACTTTGAGTTTGTGTTAATTGGGATGATTTCATTTGTGGTTGAGATTGTTCAGACTGTTGAGGGTAATTTTGGGAAGCTTGACTTTCTCCAGAAAATGAGTTTTGACTTTCTTTATAAGGTACTTGTTGTTGAGAATTTTCATTCATTTTGACAGAAGGCTTATTTTGGATCCGACTTTCATATTGTTGCGGTTGTTGTTGTTGTTGTTGTGACCCTTGGTTTTGACTTTGAGATATCGGTGAAAGTTGTTGCCGAGAAGAACGAGAACTAGGTGAAAGTGTACGTTGAGATTGAGGTTGTTGGACTGAACTTTCTCCAGTGGCATAATTAGACGATTGTTGTGGTTCTTGATAAATTTGAGGTCTCGATTGAATACTTTGAGTTTGATTTTGAGGATTTTGTGGGTAAAATTGGCTTTCACCTTGAGTTCCAGTTGTTGGTCTAGATGTACTTTGAACTTTTCCAGATGGTATTTGACTTCCATGTTCAATATATTTTTGAGATTTTTGTGGATAAGATTGACTTTGTGTTCCAGATGTAGGTCGAGTTGTAACCTGTTGTGAAGGCATTTGACTTTCAGGTGACTGTTTTTGAGATAATTGTGGGCTTTGAGTTCCATAGACTGAAGGATACATTGTATTTCTGGATGGTCGTGGACCTACATTTGTTGGTGTTTGTTGATCTTGATATGATTCAGTTTCATAAGTTTCAGTTTGTTGGGTAAAATTTTGTGGAATTTGCGAATTTACTGATGATTGTGAAGGTTTTCCATACACCTGGCTTTGTTGTTGTTGTCTAGAATCTTGCATCTGCGTTTGTGATTGAGCCAAAGAGTTGAGAAATGGGGTGCATGATGATAGTGATTTAACAGGTCTTGGAATTTTTGATGGTGATCTTTGAAAAACCAGGTTAGATTTTGAACTTACCTAACGGTAAAGGACAAAATAATATTATTAGTAATCTAAATGGTAAGTGCCCTAGCCCTACCTAATAAAAAAGTTCCTAATATCTGATCTGAAATGAGTGGTTAATCCTACTCCCTAATATGTTAATATAAGGTTAGTAAAGCAAAGATCTGAAAATAATCTTTTTAGGATAATTTCTGTCAAATACTTAACCTTAACTCATTCATATGCACCAATTAAAGTATGAGTATCAGTCGAGTTATTATAAGTAGCAGTAGTCAGAGTCAGTAGTCAAATCCCTAATTTTTTATCGAAAAAGATCAATTTAGAACAAATTCTGATTAAAATCTCAAAAATCTAGCTCACCATCAGAGGTATTTTCAAACTTATTATCGTAAGTAGTAGATATGACAATTTAGTCATCTACATTATCATAAAAAATGTCTATTTTATCTAGCTGGTTTATTAGTAGTATACTATCTAGCTATTTCAATAGAATTACATCAGTTGGTTCTCCTTTGAAAGCACACTCAAGAAAAGCTTCAATTTTCTCAATTTTCTCAGCCAATTCACTTTTTTGCATAACTTGAAAATTCGTTGAAGGATCCAGGATAGACATTTCAGAGTTAACACCTTGTAGAACAGCAGCATCTCCAATCCCAGTATAATTGAGAATGTTGATCAAAAGTGTCCGAAGAATGTTGAAATTCACCGCCCCCACCTTAAGATTTGTATCAGAAGTTGGTTATATTTACATAAAAGTAAATAAGCATGTAAATTTTAATTACCTCTGGAATACATAAAGCCAAATCGACCAATTCACGTAAATTGTAACCCATCTTGAAATTCTGTTTATCTTTAGTTCTAATCTTTTATCTACTACTGATTCAATTGTAAATTGTATTATATTCCTCAAACACTAAATAATAGTTAAACAAAAGTTGGCTATAAAATATACAAAAATTACTTTTGAGACAAAACTTGTATTTCTCCCTTTCTCGAAAAATTTGGCAAATAATTTGGCATTTAAAATTCTAATCTTTAAAATATCTATAGAGATAGTTATAAATAGTTTAAACTTCCATCAACTCTAACCTTGGCCTTGACCCTCTGATAATGATTTGAATGATTAATTACGAGTAATAAATAACCATTATTCTTAGAAAATGTTTTGCAAAAAATTGCTACTTTTTTTAAGATTTCAAGTCCAATAATATTGAATACTTTATTCTTTCTAAAATTTAATTCAATCATATCATATAATATATCTTGAATAGTTAATAATTTAGATCTTGACAATTTTTTTTAACAACAAGCGAGAAAAATCTTTAAAATCTTTCTTTCTATATAGTAGTATGTAGTAATATTTATATGTATGTGTAGTAAACTAATTTTGGAATTTTTTTCTTATACCCAAGAGTATAACTCTTGTGTACAAGAGTTATAGTTAGGTAAAATTTTAATTATTGCTAATATATTTCAATTAATCAATCTTCGTAGTATAGTACATTGTAGTCAAATCTTTCTGTATTTTTTGCTTATTTTTATGTTGAAATCTTACATAGATTGCTCAATCTTGATCAATTCCAAGATACCGTCTTGCATTTCTTTGACTGCTTGAAATTCAGTGAGTCCGAGACGTCTCTTGTTTGAAATATCGTACACTCCACCCTCAGCTTCGGTGTGTTCACCACGGGTTCCTCTGACTTGTAAGCTGTATTTAGCAGCTACTTCATCAAGTTTTGCTTTATCTAAAAGAATTATTAAAAATATAAATACTCAAAATTTACAATAAATCGAGCGAAAGATCATTATTTAAAATTTTGGAATTAAAGAAATCTCTTATGAAAAAATTACCAATTTGTATAAGTGTCTCATTAGTGTATTAAATATTAAGATTTTAAAAAAAGCAAGTAAACTAACCTGCTGCCAATTTTGGCAAAGCAATGTGTACGGAGGCTCGAATGGTAGTTCCTATATAAAAATAGAATTATTTATAAGAATTTTAAAAACAAAAATAAAATATAAAATTGAAATTAACCCAAATTGGTTGGGCAAAAGGTTAGGAATCCAAATCGGTCTGATTTAGAGAATGGTACTTTAGCTGTTAAAAATAAGAAAAGAAATTTTAAAAAATCCGAAAAAATGAGTAATTAGGTAAGTAAGTACCTTCAATGGATTTTACACCTTCGACCATCCTTCTGTAAACTTGACCAAGCTAAAAATTAAAATATAAACAATTGTTAGGTTTAGATTTTTTTTTCTAATTTGAGTAGGTAGGGTACTTATTTTTTACTAATACTTACATCTCCACCCTTTTGCATAGAGATAATTCTGAGATGATCTTCCTCATTGACCCAGACCAAGAAGGTTTTATTGTCGTTGTGGAAGATTCCTCGTCCTATAAATGGTAAATAATGTTAATAAACTATGATATTTCTAGTCTAGTAGTGTTATAAATTTGTAAAAAGTAATGTAAACTCACCAGTTGGCCAATATCGGCAAGCATTGGCAGCCTTTAGAGAAAAGAAAGAAAATCGATAATCACATGCATAGCTATGACTTTCATATGACCTTGTCCTTGAATCTCAACTCCCTTTATACTATACTACTACTACATTATATAGTATATGCTATAACTTACTTGGAGGAATCGATCACCCTCCTTGAAGAGGAAATGATCATCAATGAGTTGTTGTTGAACTTCTTTTGTCATTCCAGTCAATGGGTAGTAAGTTCCCTTCAATTCTCCAGCATAGGTTGAGAACACTGCGCTGACTTTGTCTTCCATCTCCTTGTACTGGGCCTAGAATTTTTATAAAATAAGTTAGACTTTTTTTTTGATCATTTTATAGTTTCATAACTAACCTCAGTGAGACAAGGGTTGAAGGGGTATCCTTCAAGTGACCGTCCGCACCTGACTCTGGTTGAGACAACATATTTACCCTCTGGGTCGACGTTGACGAAAACACTGCCATCACCAAAGTCGCTTGTTGGGTGCTTGGCATCCTTTTTGAACCCTTGATGATAATCATCAATAATGGTATCAAAGAGATCTCCAAACACACTGTAGCTCTCTGCATCAGGAGCATATATTCCTACACCGCTGTCCAAGTTCTCAACTCCTACAAAAATAACATAAAAAATGTAATCAAAACACTTGTCTACAGACTGACAGACACTTGGCATATGATTATGATTATATTACATTCGATTCTAAGAAATTGTAATCAACATAAATCATATTTCAAGGTCTACTATATACTATACATGTACCTACTGTACCTACTGTAGTATTATAAAAAATTAAAATACGAACCTGATTGAATGACCTGTTAAAATTGAATAAAAAGTAAATTAGAGCCGGAGCTTATATAAAAAGTAATTTAAGGCACTTACATCTAATAAAGTACTTCCAAAAGAAGGTGTCTTGACCTGTACAACTCAAATTAGATTAGTTTTAAAGGTAACATTATGCATGTCTTACCCCCTTGAGTTTATCATAGACCTCTTGGGTGAGGTATTTCTTTAAAAGTGATTTGCAATCAGCAGCTCCCTAATAAAAGTATAGAAGATACTAATATAGATCATGTTCCATTAAAATCTAGTTAGGTTAAAGGTTACCTGGAGCTTCTTGAATCCAGCATCTAACTTTTCTGCAAACAATACGAGATCATTAGGTTAGGTTAGTTTATTTAATGAAAATATATTTAAAAAAAAATCGATTTCTGGCTTACCGGCAACTGCAGCGTCAACCATTTTTAATAAAGTTAAATTGGTAAGTGTAGACTTGAGAGTTTAACTGGGTGATCTGTTGATCGACTAGTCGATGATAATTTTGGTGGTGGCAAGTAAATGTCTCGGTGTCAGAGAGCGAATTAAATAATTTCTAGGTTTGGATGTAGCTTTTGATGACTTCAGCAAAGAACAGGGCCTGGCAGAATAGAAAGAACAGAATACTCGACTGAATACCTAGTACATTGTAGTACATACAGTATTACAAAATTGTATGGAAATAACTCGAAGCTTGGGTTCTCATATTTTATAAAGCTAAGAGGGTGTGCCTGCCATGCCTGAACAAAATCCCCCTGACTTTGAACAAAAAATTTTAAAACTCAAATCCCTAAAATATACTACAACTACTAGACTACTAACTAGGTACATCATACTCGTAAGTACTTACTTACCATATATGTACTATAGTTTAAAGTTTAGCATTTAAAGCGATAATTTAGTAGACAGAACCTAATTGAATACAATTTAAATTGATTAAAAAATGAATGATGAAATTATCTTTATATTTTGCATTAAAATGTAAAATGTATGAATGACTTTTTGAGATAAAGAATCGTAAACGTAAATATATTCATATTCATACATAACATAATACATACTTGTACTATAGTACCTACTTCTATGCTAAACAAATACAACTTGTCAATATTTATTATCAAAAATACCCAATAAGTCAAGTACCAATGAACTGTAGGTAATCTTATCTTGAAATTATTTTTTTATCTCAATTCATCGTAGTAAAATTCATTCTAGAATTTCAATTGATTGTAGGTATTACTTACCTACCTACCGGTAACCTATACTTAAGTAGGTAACTATTCACTATTCAGTAATTCAGCAGTATCAGTACTTACCTAGCTTTCAAACTTCAGTAGGGTAATTAAAGATAAGATCGATTTTCTATATTCTATAGATGCCCTACTGCCTTGTGACATTTATTAATAAATCAATAAATTATTGTTTAAGGCATTACTTTACGGATTTTTAGATTGCATTTACTAAATACTAGATACTAGATACTATATAGTAGAAACCTACATTGCATATACCTACATACCTAGATATAATTATGTTAATTTAGCCGGTAAAATTATAATGCCTGCTATATCTGTCTGTCAATCGATTGGGTTGGATTTACCAAATGAAATTCTTATAGCTAGTTTCATAATGAATTCTTTGAAAATATTTTTTATTAAAAGGATAAGGATAGAAAGGTGAAAGACCCTAGATAAGGCCTTTCAAATGACCTATCTGTGTATATTTACGAAGCAATTATACACTGGAGCTAGCTGGAGAGAAATTTGGATTTTTTGTAGAATTTCGACCATTTTATCATTCTTTGCTATAGGTTATACTCCGTATAATGTAATATACAAGTATTAGGGTATATATCATAATTTTATTTGTACAAGTAGTATTGAGCTTATAGTTTAGTACATATCATCTGTAGAGTTTTAGAAGCTTGTATTATATGACTCGGTTTTTTTCAAGTTCAAGGCAGAATATTCTTTTTGTAGAATTTTTTTGGTACATACACTCACTCTCTCAGACCCCAGATTTTGCTTTTGCTTTGAATTTTGGATAGAGATCTACAAATCTATTTTTACATTGTAATGTACTAGTCCCCATACTTCATACTACACTATGTACTAACTTACTCTTATTATGTGTACAAGTACTTGTACTACTACCATGGTTTAAATGGTATGGTTTACTGAAAAGTATTACTTACTTTAACTTTAAGTTGTTCATTTCATTTCATGTGAAATTTTTCTCACTCTCTCCTCACATTCAAACTCTCAAAAAATACTCTTAACTTATAGTTAGTAAGCTAAATATTCTATGGTTTACCAGTACCTAAACCTAAATCTATATAATATCTAAAGCTAAATATTCTACACTATAGTACTTTTTAAGCTCTTCTAGAAACACTAAAGCTTACTTTTTTATTAACAAATTATATTAGTAAGTAAAGTACATAGTATATTAGTAGAGTATATATTATACGATATCTATAGATCATATTACCTAAATATATATACCTAGGTATGTACATATTATATTGAATATACTCGAATATGTAGGTAAATAATCGTATGTATATGTTTGTATATGCTTGGTTCTAGGTTTTTAAAGTAATTATTTTCATCTCCTTCAACTTACGTAAGTTGAACTATTTTTAATTTCCCTGTTTAGCTGGCTTTTAAATTTAAATCCCTTAAGATTTTTTTGTATATCTTTCTTATAATATATACCCTACATACTACATAATACGTATCTACTACCTATACCTTATACCACCTAAGCTAATCCTAAGAGTAAGTAGTTGTAAAAGGGTTCTGAAATATCAAAATTTTAAAACTCTTATTATTCTCATGTAAAAATTCGGTCAAAATTTGGTCAAAACATTGAAAAAATTCAAATTTAAAAGTCTGAATTTTCATAAATTTCAGACTTTTGACCAAAACTTCAGCAGTAAGTCTTGCCTGAGGTTTTTTGAAATAGTTAAAGTAACTTTAAGCACCCTTTTCTTAAACCTCACACTTTCATCTCAAAATTCTCCATTCCAATACAAATACATTTAAGCTTTTGCTTTGATTTTTTGTTGTTACTTGTCTTATGGAGTATTTTTATGTAAATGTAATGTAATTGTACGAGTTTAAGTTGAAACTAAACATAAAGTTTGAGAAAGTCACATTCATATTCACATTCACATTGACTTTGATTTGATACGATCCCCAAGTCCCAAGTATCTAAAATAGACCAGAGTATCTTATTTAAAAATAGATTTTTACAAAGTTTTTTTTCTATTTATTTTGTGAATACTACAGTATTTTCAGGTTTAATGAGATTTTAATGCTTTTCACTAGATCTTTAAGAAACTTATCCTATACCATAATATGTAGGACTGTAATATAATTTTAAATTGCAAGTACACTCAAGTACCCATTATCACGATTATAAACCTACTAGAGATACTTGAGTATTTTTGTCCAATTAACCTTATAACCTAGATTTAATTTCGATTCAAATTCTTAAACTTAAGGCATCTTGAAAAGTTTTCGGGCATAATTGTAAAATGGTTGACTGAGTTTTGTAGATCATTTTTTCGAATCACTTACAGATCTCAAAATAGAAATCACAGAGCTTGGAATTTTATAACAAGGATTTTAAACTTCAAACATATGTTGGAAAAGAATTTTTTTTAAAGTTAAATATTTAAATACTACCTACCTACTAATACTGAAAGGATAGGATAGATACTAAGTTGATAGGGTAGGTACTTTTTATATAAAAAAAATAACAAAACTAACCTTCGAATATAATAAACCGCAAAATGTCAAATAACCTTCACCCAGAATTTTTTTACATAATATAATAAGTATCATGATGACTTTGACAAATTATAAATATTATCCAACATAAAATGTCTATCAATTAGTTGTATTCATACAGAATTGCAGAATATTTGTATACATATAAATACTCGAACATTTGCATGCAAAATCAACCATTTCACTGGTTCATTTAACTTTTTTTACAAAAAATTCTGCTGAATTCATTAGTAATCGTTTCATATCAACGAAAAAGGATTAATAATATAATATAATTGAGCTAATTTATATAGATACATACTTACATAATTATGCAATACATAGGTATAGGTACTTTAGCCTAGCTAATACAATTTTATAAAGTATCTTTTTCTAATGGTTTTATAATGCAGGCTTACAAATAAAACCAGTTCAATTTTAGGAAAAATAAGGAAAGAAATTTTTACCAAAAATCCAAGATTGAATATTATAATAATAATTGAAATCAAAATCTATAAGTTCCAAGTATCCTGGCTCTTTTTAAAAAAGCTAAAGTCTAACCTTAAAGTATCTTTTTAATCTCAATCTCAAGTTCATAAAATGCATAAAAGTTTTCGAAAATATTTAACTTTTATTAGACAAAAACAAAAACTGATGAGATTTGCTCTATATTTTTAAATTTTTTGATTCCTATATCTATTGATTGTTAATGTTAATTAGGTCCTTAGGTACATTAAAATACTGAATACCTTTAAAAATTTCGTGATTGTCACAGTCACGACCATTTTAAATATGTCCTGGTATCTTAAGAGGAATTCATCTTAAGTTGATTTTTTGCAAAATATAAGAGTAGATATCTATTTGAAAAGTAAATATGATTTTTTAGTAAATTAAAAGTAAATATTTATCTACAATATACATATAACCTATATGTACATACCTATAATTATGGCCTAAATTGTGTGGTATATCTGTATTATATTTCAGTATTAAATACAATTATGTAGGTAGGGTAATCCATTTTTTTAAAGTGCAACCTCATTAGTTAATACTTTTATAATTTTCAATAAATTATTCTCAGGTAATAAATGAGTAAAAATGCTAATTAGCCTCTGATTTCGAATTCTTAGAAGATATTACATTTTGCATTATATAATTTATTATGGCTTTTAAATTTTTAAAAAGCTTTTACATTATATACAGCATGGTATGGTATGTGTTGTATCAGTATGCAGTTAAAGTCTGTAAAATCCAGACAGAAAGACAATTAGTAAAATTTTATTGAAATTAGTTAAAAAATCTATTACTACCTAGCTCATAGCTCGAAAGCTAAATATACATTGAGTCACCAACCGAACCGACCATTAGCTAAATACCTTAAATTATATAATAGTGGATGGTACTTGAGCACATAAGTATATTAGTTAATTATTCTATGGCTATGATATACGTAAATGGTATGTTACAATTACAATTTATGTAAGATAATGGATGATATTTATGGTTTTTTAGCAAACAAAAAGTGAACAAAGTTCAAAACCATTGATGATTTGTTGGTTTTTAGAACTTTTAAAATCCTATTTTGACATCTACTGGCTTGTTGATATCAGAATCAAAGTAAAATAAAAACTATTTTGATCAAAATTGCGAAATCGAGATGAAATGAAATGAAATATTATTTTGAGTCAAGTTTATATTTAATTAAAGACATTTACTAAGGACATTACATTGCAATCCAATAGTTAATTGTCTTGTAAAATGAAGAAATTGATGATCCTTAGTCAGCAGCACCAAGCAGTTTAAATTTGTAAGTCAATAATTTTTATTCTGATTGACATCATGTCCCTTAATCAAATCATAAATGAATGATCAAGTCAATTACCCAATTCAGCTCTGAACACCCAGATTTTGACCTCGATTTCACACGTTCTATTTGTGAAATTGAGGTCAGGACATGACATGGTTTAGGTTTATCAGAGCTGAATTCATTGAATATGAAATGACTCTGTGAAAGAGACTATCTACGAATACGAAACAATTTAATTGAATTTTTTGACCTTTTAAAAATCAATAAAATGTTGATTTTTTATCATAATTCATGACATGACACGTATGTAGTGTCATTGACAAAAAGTAAGATTCAGCATAAATTGTAAAATACTAATCTGTGTTTTTTTTTCTCTATTTAATTTGTAGGTTCTTGTTCTCTAATCAGTTTTTATTGATGTTGATGATTATAATTATGGATAAATTGCAAAATCTTCTCTTTTTATGCATTCTTTCCTTATCGTTAATCCAAGGTAAGTGTCAATTTTGTCAATACATTTTATTCATGTTAAAATCTTCTATACATATTTAGATGTGATGAAAGAGACTTTTTGTGTTACTAAACTAATGAGATCTTGATCTTGATTTGATTTATTATTTTTAGATGCTCTGTGTGGATCTGAAATTGTCCTTGTAAAATCGAATGGACCTACTATCATTGATTCGAGTATTACATTCTATACAGTTGTTGAGAAACCAGCACATGAAGAATATGAAGTTGCTTGGTCCGAAAATATTCCATTTGGCAGATCTTTCACAGTACGTAATTTAGCAAATCTTAAGAAAAATTAACTCTATTCTATATAATGATATGGTCAATTTATGTCTTAAAAATCAGATTTTGATCTCAATATGATAAGTAAATGATGTAAAAATTGAGTCAAAATTGAGGTTAAAAGATTTTTCAGAATATGGAGCTTGACTATATTTGACTATTTACCTTTATTATTGTATTTTTTGTTTAGGAAAAATTAAACAAGGGAAATGATTACAAATCTAATTGGACCCTTAATTACCCTTCTGCCAAATATTATCCTGGACAATACGATGTAATTAGATTTATATATATTTACATTATTATTTTGATTAATCATTTTACCATTTCCTCAAATACTGCTTTACATTGATTTTTATGATTATTTTTCAGGTCACAACTCATGTCGGGTATCTTTATCTTGGTATTTTCTGGACGAAAGTTGCTACTATTGTAACATTTTATGAAATTACAAGTAATTATTTTTTTGATTTATTTCCTCCAATATACCTATAGACTTTAAATTTAATATAAATTCATAAATTAAATAACTATGTAAATCAATAAATACTTATAATTATATTTTATTTCTAATCTAGGTAATTTCACTGGAAAAATTGATATTGAACAACATGGTGCAAAAATAAATCCCCCATTCATTTCAACATTGAATGAAACTGTATTTATTGCCAATGTTCACGACCCAGAATCATATTTAAAAACTGCACAAAATGTATCCTATGCTTGGTATAATACCACATCGTTAATTGTAAATTCATCGAGTCCTATTCTAAAACAAAATATCACCAAAGGAGGTGATTATGTTTATAATGTGACTATTACTGCTTTATTTCAAAATTCAACAACGATAGACAATAAAACTAAAGTTGAATACAAAGTCAAGCATGGAGATTTTACTACTAAAGTTTCAGCAAAAAGTAAGTCTTATTTTATTTAAAAATTAATTAATAATAAAATCCTTTTAGTTAAGAATTAGATTTGTTAATTATTTTATTTTATTTTAGTTCCAATAGTAAATTATTCAATGCAAGGCGTGACATGGTTTCCTCATGGAAAGTTATTAGATTTGAAAATCGAATGTGCTGGAACTGGTCCATTTTCATATTGTTGGAAAGTTTTGGTTGGACCTTATAATTCGACGGGAAATGAAACTTGTGATAAGTCCGCTGTTGCATGGACGAATGATTGTAAGTTTATTTTTGTTTACAACTAAAATATTAGCTAGCATTAGGCATTTCTTTCCAATAGACACTATTTTGATTAAAATTTTCAAATATAGATTTTTATAATTTTAAATAAGATAAAGTAGTTGCAGGATTATACATAGTAGGATAGGACTATTTTCTAAAGCTTAATTAAATTATATACCTAATACCTATGACTTAAGCTCATTTACACCTTGACTGGAAATCTGGGAATGCTATTCTCGAGAAATAATTTTAATACCTAAGGAAAGAATGGAAAAATTTAAGATTTATCATTTAGGTTTAAACTATAATAAAATGGTAAAGTAATGGGTTAGATTAGGATTAGAATAAAATAATTTGCTGAAGTCTGAAGTAGCAATGACCGGCCAAGGTTATATAGGGTAAGGGTACATATAAGCCTTCCTTAAAATTCAAAATTTAAATTAATCTACCTACCTACATAGTTTTTTTCAAGTAGTTACAAGTTTCAACACCGAATACCTACCCTTAATATTACCCTACCATTACAATCTTTCTTATCCTAATTGTATTAATATCTATCATTATTCATTATTATTACCTAAATCTAAACTACCTAGG
This sequence comes from Nanhermannia cf. coronata Gr-Ori-00579, assembly GCA_034699045.1. Lineage (NCBI taxonomy): Eukaryota > Metazoa > Arthropoda > Arachnida > Sarcoptiformes > Nanhermanniidae > Nanhermannia > Nanhermannia cf. coronata Gr-Ori-00579. The sequence goes on along the minus strand of JAQIXA010000180.1, from coordinate 21,758 downwards.
TATCTAGATTTTTAATTTTAATTTTAATGTATGTACTAAGGATCTCGAGAATATAAGTACCTATTTTATATTTACATGACTGATACAATACGTACCCTACATATTATACTTCTTACTAGGTAGGTACTCTTTATTTTATGACTGATTATGATTATAATTTATAATAATATGTAGATTCCTAGTTCCAGTACCTATCTCAATTCTAATAAGTCTTCAACAATTAGGTTTATAAATAAGATTAAGATATGTAGGTACTTTATATAAAATTTTGATTATTAATCCTTACTATTTTTTTCATATCAATAAAATGTTTAAATACCTACTACTAATACAATACCTACCTAGCTCTGGAATTCTAAATTCTATTAGTAAATTGTATAGGTACCTATTTTATCAATTAAATTAGAATAGTTTGGCTACTTTCTTAGGGATTTTTCTTTTCCTTTTGAACAATCATTGAACTTGAACTTTAAAAAAGGGTTTACTTTTACTATAAGCATATGAAAGGGTTCATTGTGGCCCTGGGTTCTTCACCTTGGCCGGACATTACCCATGATTATTTTATTTTACTTTTCTCGCCTACTCACTACTGTACGATACTACTGTACAATATATTTAAGATTTAGTATGTACCTACTTACTACAACTAAACCTAAGGTTTGAGGTACTTTATTCCTGTATTTATTATTATTCAAAAAGTTTTACAATACCTAATTATTATAAAAAGCAAAGTGCAAAATAACAAAAACACCCAATTTAAGGGTATTTAAAGGGGATTCGAATCTAAAGATGCTTCAGTTATAATTTTCAACTTCTCTCGACAACATCCTAGTAAAATTATCCGTGATCACATCTTCCATTTAGCCACTCCAAGAATGAAGGTAATTATCATTATTTTTAAACAAACATACCTACGAAATTTATTTTTAAAATTTAAAAGGAAATAGAAATGCATAAACGTATACAAAATTAACACATTTTTTATTTTTTATATTTTAGATATTATTGCTCTTTGTATTTGTGTACCTTGTCACTGCTAATCCAATTGATGAACAAGACAAAGTTGAAATAATTCCAGAAGAACATGCTGAAACAACAACAGAACTTCCAAAACATGAAGAAATACAAGATGCTGTCATTCCTGAAAATGCTCATTCTAAAATGACTGAAAAACTTCCAATGGATATTCAAAAAATGCCTGAACATGAAACTCAAATTCCTGAACAAAAAGCTCAAATGCCTGAACATGAAACTCAAATGCCTGAAGAAAAAGCTCAAATGCCCCAACATGTAAAGCAAATGCCCGAAGAACATAAACTCTTAGCTCCTGCTCTTCCTGAAAAAGAATCAAAGCCTATGAGTGATGTATTACTCCCTGAAAAAAAGCCATCAGCTCTACATGAAGATTCTAAACCAATGCCATTGCCATCAGAAGAACCTGAACATACTGAAAAACCACTTACCCGAATTGATTCATTAATTAAGGCTGTTAAGGAAGCTGAAATAGTTAAAGAATTAGCAAATCATTTTAAAAGAGAAATTATCAAGCCAGCTGTGGAAAAAGTAAAAGAGCCAGAAAAAAAGGAGCCTCTCAAAGAGGAAAAAGAAGTCAAGACCAGAACAACAGCAACAATTACAAAAGAAGTAAATCCACCAGCACCTATTCTTATGGATAAAGAAAAAGACATGACACTGGCAAAGGATAAAATTTCTAAAGTAGCTGTTCGTTCCCCTGATCATGAGATGAAGCATGAGCACACTGAAACTGAAAAGGAACCACATCACCATGATGAAAATGATAAAGAACATGAGGTAAAAATATTTAACTCTTTTCATTATCGTTAGTTTTTTTTCTTTATAAAAAAATTATGTCCTATAACCTATACTCTATTCATTTTTCTATTTTTTGACAATTATCTAGCATCATATGTCCAAGAGGTCATCAGGATATGGTGGTGATTCATACGGTATGGTCGAGGAAGTTGAGGAGGTTGAAGAAATTCCAACACCCCCCATCTCCATGTGTCAATGTCCATGCAGTCCACCCCCTAAGCCTCAACCGGCTGTTCCTATTAGAAAATTGAAGCAAGTGCATGCTGTTCGAAATAGTCGTGTTGAAAATTATGGAGCAGCTCCATCAGTTCGTAAACCAAAACTCGTAGTAAAATCGCAACATCGTTCATCATCATATGGAGACCAGCAAGTACGTCAAGTAATTCCTAAAATCCCACTTCGTTCATCGGCATATTCTCACCAAGAAGAATTAGTTGCTGAAGAACCGATCAGAATTTCTGTAGTAAGTGATGATTCTTATGAAGCACCAACAAGAACAAGACTTGTTGAAGTTTCCGATGAAAGTTATAGCCGACGTAAAAGATCCCCCGCAAATGAGGATGAAATGGCTCAAAAAATGATGCAAATGAAAATGATGAAATTGCCCAAAATTCCAATTAAGATGTAAAATTACTACTATGTGTACCTATTTTACTTGTATTCTGTGTTCAGTGTTCATAAATTAGTTATTAGTTACTACCTAATGTTTTTATACTTTCATACGACATACCTATAACGAAAATTATCATAAAAATTAATACCTTTTACGTTTTATAATATATATTTACCTAATTTCTGTATAAACCATACCTAATGCAATTAATATTATTATTAAAAAATAAAATAACCCTTACCTAGGTAAAAATGACTTAAGATTCACAATTCATAAATAATAGCTTTTTAATAAGGAATAAAATTTGATTAAAATTAGAATAGAATATATGCTTACATTCTGATAGAGAGAATTTTTATTTATGTTAGAAATAATATCCTTGCAATTTTTTAAGAATCAGTTAATTTTAAAAAGACAGGATTTTACATTGCATTGCATTATATTCAAATGGGCAATAAGTAAAAAGAATAAGCTATAAGTAAAAGGTCGGTAGGTCTATTAGAATAGAATCTTTACTGAAATATTTTATTCTGTATGTTTGTAACTAATTTTGATAAAATGTTTTTAGGTGAATTTGAGATAATTTGGTATTTTCAAGATAATGGGATATATTCACTGTTGACTATAATCGACAATGAAGTTACTCATTTTGTGAACAAAACGACTGTGAATGTATATAAAGTCAACAGAAAACAACAAGTATCAATTATTGTCGTTCCTCTTTCGTTTACCATTATTGCAATTGTTTTAATCATATTCGGGGTCACTTATTATTTTGAAAGTAACAGGTATGTTAATTTCAATTACATGTTTATTTTTATTTATTTATAAAAAGTATGTAGGTGCCTATGCCTACTGCCTACGTATTATAAGTATCATTTGAAAATAGAGCTAATCTTTTATATTCCTTTCATAGACTATCTGTTGAAGTTGCTGATTTCGATTTTGGCGAAGATAAATTGGTCGGAATGAACTTTTGGGATCGCTTGCATCAAGAAATATCAACTAGTTGGCTTGTAACAAATTATGGACAATTGCTTAGAATTAATACATCTGATTCAAATGGAAGGGCTAATCTAATACCTCGTAGATCTCTTCAGGAGGATGAACCGCCCACATTTACAAACAGGTATGGATCTTTACACAATTAAGATTAACTATCGAGTCAAGTAACTTATTTTGCAATATTTAACAATTATCAATTTAAGTCTGAATACCATTATCTAGTTTTTTTTGTTAAACTTTTATTCTTATTCCTTATTATTTATTATCCATTTAATTTAATTAACTTTTCTTTAGTTTTTAATTTAGAATATTTATTTGTAAATACTTTTAATTTAATATTTTACATTGATCTAATCTATTCTACTCATCTAATTTTTAATTACTTTACTTACATTTTACATTTTACATTATCCTTTTTTTGCATAAGTTCTAATTTGCTATTTTATATTAATTTTTATTTATGCACGTCAATTTTTATTAATTAGGTAACATATTTATGATTTACATTTTAGTTTTAGTAAAACTAATGAATAATAAAACACGATTTTAAAAAGTATACCTACCTAAATACAATTTGCCGTTTTTTATTATGTATTTTCAGCTTAGAGTGATCGATTACGCCTACTTTCGGTCAACAAAATATCCGATTCTTGCCAAAAACTAGTTTCCAGCAGCTGTTTCTAAAAAAGGTTCTGCTATTTACTATTGTTAGACTGATTCAATAATAGGTTTTCAAATACCTAATAATATTTTATAACGAAAATATCGTCTAAATATTACTGAATATTACATTTATACGTTAGTTTAGCTTTTAAAATATCTACCAAAATAAGCTGTCCTACAGACAGAATAGAAATTGAATATTTAGATATTCAATCTTGTTAGATATCTCGTAATTAGCTAAATAATCATTATTTTTAGAGAAATGTTTATCTTATTTTTGAAAACGTAAATACTTCGATAATCCTTTATTTATGTATTTGTCAAGTTGATTTATTCATTAAAACTACTTTTAGGTATCACTTATTGTAATCATGCACTAGCTCGTTGTTAAAATATTTATGTTATCTTAATTTATAAAAAATATAATTGTTATCAAAAAAATCATAAGTTATAAGAATTTATTAAAGTTATTATTAATTTTTTATCGAGTTACTCATCTTGGCTATCAATCTTGGCTATGTAAATAAACTTTTTTGTTAAAAAATAGTCAGCGGAAATAGTAATAGCTATTAGTACCTAATGAAAAAATTTAAAGATCTTGAAGATATTTTTATGTACAGGGGGTAAAAGATATATTACTTTAGATTCTAAAGGAATAAACCTCGAGTTTGATCTCTCGTGTGGTTTCCTCAAAAACAAATCAAAGACATTCTCTGACTGATTCTAATATGCACGTTTTTCATATTTGTTTATTTATGAAATATAAACTCACTAGAAAAATGAGATTACTAGTAGTAAAGGACGGAAATAAACGGAAATATCTACCTACTGCATAACCAAAAAAAACTGGAGAACATAAAGAGTTATAGTCGATAGTCAAAGAGAAACAAACAAGTCCTTTGACATCCATTTATTATACATATTGTACAGATACAAGTATCATAAAAAACTAACTAACTACCTTATGTATCAGTTAAATTTTATATCATACAGGACAAGAACGAGTAACTTTTTTGAAATATGTTTTCAGTCTTAAGTTTTAAATAGAAAAATATTCATAAAATACAGTGAAACCCCCTCAAGTACGAGTACTTCATACCCAAGTCAAGAAATTTCCTTGTGCTAATAATGAGTAACATAATATTATCTGTACTTATACTTCATTCAGATTTCGAATATCTTATACTAGTTACTAGTAGGTACATTTATGTACAGCAGCTTGAAATTTGTGTAAGTCGAGTTAAATCTGCATTTTAACTTGTCATATATCCAAAATCCCCAAAAATAGAGCTTCCTTCTAATTGTTCATCAACATCTCACACCAGCCCAGGCCAGGAGTCAGCAGAAACAGGATGCTTATTTTGGCTCAAAGAAAACTCATTACTCTTTAGCCTTGTTTATAAATAATTCATTATTTCGACATATTCTCATACGAGTATATATACCTAACAGCCGATATTTTCTTGGACTTAATATTGCTCGATTTGCTAAACTAGAAAGAATACACCTTTATGTAATGTAGATTGTAGATACATTGGTATCTATACAGATATATGGATCTCATAACATAACTCATATATTTAGCAAAAAAACAATAGGTAGATACTCAAAAATGGTTATAAAAAAATGATGGACTTTGACGAAAAGAACTTGGAGAATTTTACAAGTAATCATCTTGAAATTTTCTTCAAAAATGCTGTTTTTTTATCAGCAGACACTTTAAAAGTCAATTTTACTTTGCCCTACAATAATCACGCATATATTTATTATGTAAAACCTATAAAATTATCTACTAGGTGTGAAGTGAATTGTGTTTTTTTGCATTCACATACTGAATATGCACATAAATCTTTTGCTCGATATTCCATTTTTTTATTGTTTATCCAAGAACATTTTGCCGAATTTTACTTAAATCTGCTAGATGCTTATTATGTACCTATACTATTCAAGTGCTAAAAAATAAAATAGTCATTGACTTTCTGTTCTATCTAACTTATCCCATTTCCGTTCTATTTATAGGACATTAAAAGAGCCGAATATCCGAAAAAACTACTATAGTTGTAGTAAGTTGTACTAGTATCTAATCAGTACCTAGTATCTGTACAATTTATATTGAGACAGTGTATAAGATTTAGAAAAACAGAAAAAAGAGCTTTATTTTATAATTCACATCCTGTGCCTGTAATTCTGCTGTACTTGCTCAGGATACATAGTTACTGCGGGTACCTATTTAATTTACACTGTTTCATATCCAGATCAACTTCAAAAACCGAAATTTGAAACAGATTCCAGAGCTTCAAGAGTCAAAATTCTTTCTCATAAAGATTAGTAGCAGTAAGATGTAAAAAAAATTCCTAATAAATTATTCACAAAGTGCAAGCAAGATTAGCAAAGAATTTGATTCTCAAAATCTTAATTCTTTTTGCCCTGTCTGTGTTTTTTTTATGAAGTTGTCCCCTTATAATATTACGCAGGGAAAAATTCTATTCATTCAAAGATCAATGATTTATTACAAACTGTTTCCCTTTGTCTTTCTCCCTTTGTTATCTTTCATGTCAGATGAAAAAACATCTGAAGAGAGACCTTCTAAAAAGTAAATCTTATATCTACAAAAACAAATACAGATTCAAATACAAAACAATCTTGAAAGAATAAGCCGAACTTTTCAAAAGCATGTGTTATGTAAAGTACAGATAGATATTCGATTCGACCTCAAATGTTTTGAAATGTTTAGTATGCAATTCGAGTAGATTTTTTAGGGCAAAAGTTGAATTTTGGGAATTTTTTCAGATTTTTGCCTCGATATTTACGATGAAATTTCTCCATAACAAACCCTATAAAAGCCTTTGTACTTTGTACCAAGAGATCAAATTAGGATCTAGATTTAGAGAGAGATTACGAAAAATTTCTAATAAAACATTTACCTAGCTGTTTTGAAAGAATTTTATCTTAAAATTTGTCTAAAATGATTTTTCAAGGGATTACGACCACTTAAGTCTAAAATTGTCATTTGAGTTTTCCAAAATCTTAGAATCTTTAGAAATCAGTAGAAATTAGTATATTTATCTATGCTATGTACGTGTACGAGTATCATAGGTAGGGTACTTATTCTTTTCGAGATATTTTGGGATTTTACAACAGGAGTTTTACCCTTGGACATTTTGAATGACCTTTAGGATTATATATTTTCTTATGGATTATTTGATTTGGCACGTAATTTTTTACCTTTGAAGATTTTTCATTCCGCCGATTTTGCAAAAAAAAGCCGCAAAAAGATCTTTTACTTTTAGTACCTACTACTATGTACGAGTACATGTACTATTATATGCACTGGTATTGAGATGCAAGGACATTTGACATTGACATAAAATGTTAAAAACTTTTTTTTTCAATTTAAACAAATTGAAGGAGTTGTCTTTTAACAATTCACACGGTTATTAAGTGCTGTCTGGATGTATTCAGAACCTGTCTTTTATTATGTGTATTAAAGTAGAAAAAAATTATTCTACAGTCAAGTTCTTGTTGTGAAAATGTTCAAATGTTAATTGAAATTTGAGAAGACTTGAAATCGAACAAGAACAAGGATTAAAAAATGTTAGATACCTTATAGTATGTATCTATCAGTAGATAGATGTTGAATAAAAAATCGTTCAATCTTTAATGAAACCAGAAATTTTAGATTGAGAGTCGAAAGACAAGTGAGACAAACTTAACATCTAGTACTGTAGAGTTGATTGAATTGTCATTTAAATGATGAATAAATGGAAATTTTTAGAATTAACTTCAATGGTTTAAGTATGTAAATCACTTATAAATCTTGTCTTTTAGCAAATTCAATAAAGTTTTTGAGAATTTTTCAAATACCTAGAATTTGATTTATATTACGAGTAAGTAGGTAGGTATTTATTTATAAAAATGCTATCAATTCAAGTACCCTGCCTACTAGTAAATATACTGTAGTCTCTAAGTTCAATATTCAATTTTTTAGAAAATTTGAAAATTTTAGAAAAATTTAGAATCTCAACCTTATAAACACCAAAATTTTGACAAAATACCATCTCTAATATGAAGGTAATTATAATTTTTAATGATAGGTATTTCTGTAGAAAAGTTTCATAAAATCTCGAAAAAAATTTCTCTTGTTCTTATAAAATCAGACTTAAAATGATATTTACAGATACTTGTATCCATTTCAAATCAGATAAGTAAGATTAATGTCTGTATTTTGCCATAAAATGACTGAATTTTTAATCACTTTTAAGCAAATTACCTGCTTACTAAAACTGAGAATCTTTTTTCCTATACCTACATGTAAAGTTTTAAAAAAGTGATTATCTATTGAATAACACTTTTGGTTAATTGTTTTTTGTAGCAAGTTTCAAGTTAGTAAAGCTTGGGATTAGTAGGTATGGTATAATTTCTTGAATTTTATGACATTCAGGTAGGTAAAATGTTTTTACCTGTATGAATTGAGCATAGAGGTATTATCTTTAATGTTTATGGCATAATGAAATGACCACTTAAGATTTATTAGTTATTCGGGTTCAAATTTCAAAGGTCTTGAATTTGTCAAGACCAGAAGCATAAAGAATTTTACAGACTTGAATATTTTTGCCAAGAACTTCCAAATAGTCGGAAGTTCTAAAGTTCTAAAGTCAAATTCATACAATTTAAAGAATGATAATTCTCTTAATATCTATGTCAGTATTTATAGCATGTAGTACATATAATTTAGTTAAAACAAATGAGCTTATCAAGTCAAAGGAAGCGAAATCATTCAACTTCAACCTTTGAGCCCTTGATAGACAGGATATAATTGATAAATGTTCAACTTTCAACATTAACATGATGTATATGGTTAATGGTTATAAAAAACTCCAAGATATTTTTAAATTTTAAAGGCTTGAGCTCTTTTATTTCGATTTCAAATTAGTTTTATTAGAAAGGTATTGCAATTTTTTCGATAAAAATAACTAGGTACATATACTTAGGTTTAGAGTTAGTAGTTGTAGTTTGTGCCTAAGTTGGAGTATTACATGTAAAGTAGGTGCCTAGGTCAGGTAAAGGTAGTTTCCAAATGTGTCTAAAAGTACAAAAATTTAAACTTGTGACGATTATTTCTAAGCTTTTTCGGTTAAAATTAAGCTTATTTTGAATCGAAACAAATGCCAAGTTACCTATTACCTATAATTTTTGCAAGGATTTGTATGTAGTATGTAGGTAGTACCTTACTTACGAGTCTATATTATACTCGTATACTCCGTAGTTCAAAGTTCTTATGAATTTCGAATGCGAATGCGAAGTATTTTTGCAAAAAATGAGATTTTAACGCTTAAAATTTTGATGATTTTAAAGACCAACTTTTAATGTGAAAATAAGCATATTATTACTATTACGAATATTACGATGCACATCCTTATAGGATTAGTTTTAAGATACTTATTTCATTTTACACTATTTTTATTATCCCCTTCAAGTGTCTCAAGGATCTTCTCTCATTATTTTGATGTATTGAACTACTATGCTACTGCACTGATAGTACTAGTAGTACATTGAACACTCATATATTTATTTTTATAGCCTTCCTGACTTCGAAAATAGAATATCGAAATAGAATATTCTGTACAGATATTGGACTGCAATATCTAAGATAAGATAAATAAAGTCGGGTTAAGTAAGTTCCCTAATACTAACATTAACTGGTTGGTAGTCTTTAAATTATATATTTTTTTCAAAATACATAATCCTGTGGTGAATCCTCATTTTGAGTCATACAAACAAGATCTAATTTCAAGAATTTTTTTAGGCCACCAACAGACCATTTAATAAGATAAACGAGTGCGCCAGAAATCCTACAAAAGTGGGAGTAAAATGATTGCGAAAATTCTAGACCTATGCTAAATCCAAATTTAAATTAAATTCAACATTTTTTTAAGTTTTTTTTTCGTCAAAGGTCGATAATTTGTAGGTAAGTTAATTATATATGAGATGAGATGAGAGAAAAGAGTAGGAAGATTCGCTTACAAAATTCCAATAAAATAAACAAAACTATGCAGAGAGAGCTGAATAAGTTGATAGAATTCCAAATTCCGATCATTAAATTCTTAATGCATGTTCAATTACATTCACACACAATGCATTGTTACAAGCAAGATTAGCCTTTGCTCAGAAATTTTTCTAATTTCTCATAGAAAACATGAACAATATCCTTTACGAATAGTAAATTCTAAAAATATAAACATTTAAAAAGCATATTTAGCTTTTTAATGGTGTCTACGAGATACTTTATAAAGACTAGCACTGCGGAGAGTCCAATCAGAATCAGAATGCAATCAAATGTACAAAAAAACTAGCAAAAATTAGAGTTTAAAATGAAAATTGAGAGAGTATCTTGAATCTCACATAGGACATAGTATCCCTCAAGAAAAGTATTAGAAAAATATTAAAATAAAGGCATATTCTATGATACTGTGGTTGAAGTACACCTGTCTATAGTAATGTAAAAATTGCAAAAATTATAATTCGATATTTTTCTAAAGAAAGTGACCTTTACTTGTACTATTAGGTACCTACTACCTACCTACTATTTAGATAGTAATTCTTGTATGAATACATTTGAATTTGAACTGCATAAAAACGAGAATCTGAGACCTGAGAAGTTTCACTTGTATTTTAGCAAAAGATTTTTTTTCCACACTTAAATTCACAAGTACTTAACGTTAGACTTAAACTTAATAAACTTACCTAATACTTATTACAACTACCTACAATCTACAAGTACGAGCACAACAACAAGTTGAATAAGGCGGTGTTGGTGTTAGACCAATACAAGTACTTGTAGATACATATAGTATGATCTGGTAAGCATTTGATTTACGAGACTTTATTCAGAACTCAGAATCCAAAATCCAGATTCTGATTGTTCATTTCACTCTAGAAATGAACAAAGAATGTTTGAAACCGAACAGGTTTGGATATTCTCAAAAAAATATCATCAGTAGACATGTATTTAATGCATTAAAACTTCATTAGTATCTTAGCTTAGGTATTACCAGTCTTAATTCTGAATATAAATATTTAAGAATATTTTGTTAAGTAAATAGTTTTAGGGTAAAACTGCTCTTATGGTTAGAATTAAGTTTTAAATATTGTACTCTAGGCATTAAAGATATCTTTATATACGGGGTACTTCAAAGGAAAAGGGGACCAAAATTTAATTTTTCCATCAATGTTATGTTGACATAAAAGTGTGGTTGTAAAGTAAAAGAGTTGTTTATCTTTCGGGATCTTTTGTCACTTGAAACAATATCAAATTACTTTTCTTTTTCCACACAAGAACTAGCCGATCAACTTGTGATTATCTTATCTCATTATTCTCAATCTTACCATCGATATCATGCAAAAAACTTCAAAGGTCTCATGGAATTCTCAATTTTTCTTTTGTTTGTTTAATTGAGTGATCTGATGATACTGTTAAAATAATGGAATTCGGTAAAAATCGGCTTGTAATCAATTTCGAATATCAAGTTCGAGAATCAAATTTCACATTCATAGTAAATGGTTAAAATAAATATTGGAAATATCGAGTGGTTGACCTTATAATGATATAAACCGCTCTATATTTATGCTAAATGTTATCAAATTACATTTTTAAGTCGCATTTTACTTTACGAGTACTAACTACCATGTACTATATGAAGAGAGTCTAAATTTGAAATTACTAGGAAGAACTTGAAATAATAAAAAAAGTTAAGTCGTAGTCGTAGGTGATGTAAAGTAAATAAAATAGAGTTCAAATCCTCAATTTCAAATATTGAGTTTTACCAACTGTTGAATTGAATATCAGTAGTTATCCTAAAGGTACTTGGTTTTTTTTACTACTTATGTACCATGTACAATGTACTTGGAATCTGAACTTTGAACTCTTGAAAGTATTAAGCGATTATTTTACACTTTTTTGTTCAAATTGTAAAATTACCTACCCTTTTCCCTTGGGTTAATTTCAATTGAATTGAATTACTTTATAAAGATTCTTAAACGCCCTTTTGTTGTGTAATGAATAGGGTTTATAAGTACCTACCAGCAGGGGCAGGATGGGATAAATATCATGTAATTTTCTAAAAAATTCTTTCAAGATTTCTTAAGAATTCAATACATTATATTATAAAGTAGAATCCAGTCTATCAAGTAAATCATAATACGACTACTTTTTGTTGAATTTTCAAGAATTTTTAGAGTAAATATCCTTTATACTATCAGTTGGTACTATGTACTTAGTATCTGTACTTATATTATATGAATTTTTTTCATTCTCTAATTGCATTGCAATCCTACCTGGCCTGGAGATTAGCTAATGACCATTTCTTGAACTTTTTTAAACTTAAAGAATCTTTAAGAAACAAATTCCTACTTGCTAAGCTACCTTGCTGAGCATTTTATTTACTTATTTATATTCAGAAATGAGAATTCTGTTGTTGATCTTGTGGTGGTGGAAAAAAAGTCCTTGTTAATTGAACCCTGGTACATTTTAAAGGCTCCAGCTGATTATTTTATTTATGGGAAACTAACATGCATTGGACATCATTGCGGATTTTATATAAAGGAATTAGTAAACAGAAGACAAGAAAAGTAGTTATCTTAATCACTACATCATACATAGTACTATGTTCAATACCTACATACATAGTATAAAAATTTTTATGACCACTGTACATTTGTTATTAGAATTTTCATTATTTTCAATCTCAATAGATTTACAAAGAAATCTTGAAGAGTTTAAAGATTCTTTCACACACAAAAACCAATCCTAAAGAAATATTTTATAAATTGTTGCGACCATCACAAAATCAGCGAAAATATAATGCCCTTAAAACTCGTTTTTTATCACAAAATCGCCCTAAAAAGTACCAAAAAATACTCACATAAACTAAGGGCATACTGACTTAAACTACACTAGTTAATTTGATAGACAAATTGCATTAGAAATAGAAATAAAAGAATAATTGAGCTATGTATACTCGTATTACCTGTACCAATCGAGATATTTTTTCGAGGTTTTGAATTTTGGTCAATCCTGCTTGTTTTTTGTCCGACCAAAGACCAAACAAGCTATTTTTTATAAGATCTTTAGAATTGATTCGATCTTGATTTTTAAAATTCATTCAACTTGTATCAGTACTACTATAAGTATAGGTACCCTACTAATACTTCGTATTATGTATGTAAGCTGGTCACATTTGAATTTGTACAGATATATTATGAGATCTTTCAAATTGACTCATCGATTGTCCGAATTGTTTTGTTTTATTTTATCCTATTGTGATCATTAATTAGCCAGCAAATGAAGAAATAAATGTAAATTCAAACTTGTAATTATAGGCGTTATTGACCTTTAAAAGCCAAAAGTATATACCTATCGAGTAACGAGTATATTATGGTATATGGTAAATACCTTAATTTAAATACAATAGTCTCAAATGTACAATTATATTTGATTAATTCCAGTGATACTACTACCATTTGTATGGAGTTTTAAAAGTTAAATTATCAAAATTATAGGTGAGATTCGACATGTTTCATAAACTTTTGATTTATCCTAAAACTAAAAATCTTTTTAGGATATATGAAATAAATATGTGGGATTTAGCTTGAGGATCTCGAATTGATAGGAATCCAATGAATTATTGAGTAAATCGAAAATTTAAGCTTTTGATTAAAAGGATTTAGGAATATTTTGGCTTTGGTATGGTTAGTAATTTAAAAGAGATCAAGTTCATTAAATATGATGATCTAATAGCAAGATATTTTTTGGCTAATCAGCATATATTATGAGGGCCAAGTCAGTTTTTAAATTAAAAACTTGAACCTCAGCTCACCTCAGCTCTACGTAGTACCTTATACCTTAATGATGCAAAATATTTCAAGATTTTAATCACCTTTGAATATCAAACTGTTATTAAAATTTGTCATGATAAGTCAAAAGTGTAGGTAGCACGAAAAAATTTCTACTAAAATGTTCAGGTAGCCCAATGAATAATGAAATGAAATACTTAAAATTCATAAAGTTGATAATCTCGTAGTAAGTTTAATAAATCTATTTATCTTTAGTATTAGCCTTTACCTTTATGGTTAGTCGGATTATTATTATTATTATCATTATTATAAAAGTAAAGAAAAAGCCGCCGAAGGGGTATTGAATACAAATCTTAAAATTTTGATTTGATTGCATTTTGAATTTTGAGCATACTATAGTATAGATATTAAAGTTTTAATACCCTATAAACATAATGTGATTATGACTAGATTAGAGATTTGAGGTGAGGATTTTATCTGAATTCGTGATCAAAAAATTTGAAATTTGAAATGACGGTATAAAGAAATTTATTAAAGTACCCTACAAACTATCTACTCGTACATGTACTGATATGATTATACCTACCGAATCAAAAAATTTTAAATACGGAGTAGTAAGTACGGAGTACAACAATAGGGTATAAAATAATTTAGACCATCTTGAAAGCACCTTAAATTAGTCAAAAAAGAATAAATCGCTTGTTGGTTTTGGACATTTTCTTAGGTACAATATTACAAAAATGATCAAATCCAAAATTTTCAGAGAATGTACCTAGGCCTAGGACCTAGGTATCTATTCTACTTTATAAAATTTCAAAAAAAATTTAGAAAATTTTAGATTTTTTGAAAAATCCTTTAAATACTTCGAAAAACTTTCAGATTTTCTAGATCTTTCTTGAATTATTAGGTCTTGAATAGGTACTTTTAAGATTTTGTTTTGGTTATTTCAGAATTTCTTTTGAATTTTCTGGAGTTTCTGGATTTTATTTGGCTTCTTAGGTTTTGATATAGGTAGGTAGGTACTTTTTGGAATTTTCTTTGGATATTTCAAAATTTCTCTTGGATTTTCTAAATATTATTTTTGAAATTTTAGGTTTTTATTCTCTCTTTTTTGGAATTTTTGAGATAGGTACATTTCCGGATTTTCTTTTGGATTTTTGTGATTTTTGGATTAGAAATAGAAAAATATTTCAAGCCATATTGCTACTTTATTTGCCATTTCAATGGCTACAAATGCAGGATAATAATGAAATGAAATTCGAAATGAACAAAAAGATTGACTTGAACATTTCAAAAATCGAGAGATTTATATAGACAGAACACGCCGATTTGTTTTACATCATCAACTTTTTGAATGACATGTTGGTATGCGATATAAATTAATTTTTTCTCTCTTGAATTTTTGACCATTTCAATTTCAAATTTCGAGGTTGGGCAAGCACACAAAGCAAGTCAAAGTACTTTTGAAAAAATTATATATCCGTAATCAGTATTAATCCGTAAGTACTAACTACTGATACTCTATACAAGATGATGAGTATTTGTTTGAATGAATTAGAACTAATATTTTATTACTTTATTAAATTATTAAATGGGGTTTTAATGATAAAAGTTCGGCTTTGTTTTTGAAAGAATTAGTTTTGGTATTATTACATTAGTCAAGCGAATCAAAAACTCAAGAGCCGAACCTTTTCGTGTGTCCCAGTAGGTAGTCCATATAATATCATCAGTATTAAGGATTAGTAAACATTTATATTTGTATGTAATAGTAATATACTACTATTGTTGTAGTTTGTCAAAATAATAAGAATATTATTCTCTCAAATGAATTATTAAGTTTATTTTTTCAAATTTTGAGAAAAGTACCCTTGAAAGTAGATTTGAGGTAAAATACTTATTAGATTAGGGACACATTTGCCAGTTTCAAGAGTAATTTGTATAAATAAAATGTTTGTAAACTTGAAAATCCGGTATGCAGGTACTAATGAAATAGGCATGAACCATACTAGGTAATACTCGTACATCTCTTGATCATTATCTCTCTATTTCTTTTTCAACCTTTAATACTTGTACTACTACCTGCCTATCTACGAATAAGCCCTTTGTAATGTACATAGTTTTTTTTGGTCTTTTTGGTCAAGTAAATATCAGCAAAATAGCTTATAAATTTTTATTTTCAATTGAAATCATCTTTTTAACAAAGTTTAATAGCAAATTCTGTATGATTTTTGCAAAAATTTGGGCAAATAAATATTGGCAAAAGGCTTAAATCTTCCCTACTATAACTAAAAAAATTTTTGTACTTTTGCATTGGAATTTCTAAGACTGTCCGATTTTTGCAAAAGTTTTGCAAAAATTCAGAAAGATATTCTTGGGAATGCATGAGGAAAATTAAGTTTAACTAGTCTAGATTTTTGTAAAAATTCGAAAAATTTCTCTATTTTTTGTCGCTTCTTACTATCTAGGATTCACTGTTTTTTTATCATTGGACAAACTGACTTTAGATTTTAGCTAAAAATATTTGTTCTTGAATCCAAATTGTATCCACTTTTTCAAACGATCAATGATCATGATCACTTGGTTGGAGGTAATGTGAAATGAGAGCTAAAAATTCCTAGCAATTTTATATCAAAATTTTGCATCTCTCTCAGGATCAGAACCAAGACCAGCCTCATACTCAGCTCTGGACATGAATAATTAAGTTGAAAAAGTTAAAATTTATTTGCATTAATCAATGCAGGAGAGAGAAATTAAACACATACGAAGAGATGAGGTCAGAAAAGTGGAGATTTCAGAAGCCCAGCAGACCGCATATTATAATACCTACCTATAGGTATAAGCATTTGAATAATGAACAATTTCGAGTTTAACTTTTTTATCAAAATCTTATCTTGACTTATTTATTTATTTTATATACTTTAAATACGTGCTTACTACTGCATATTGCCTAATAACCTGTCTCCAATAACCCAAAATTCAAAAACCATGCATATATACTGAAAGAGTGGAAAAACATCCACTTCGGTGGCAGATTTATAATGAAGAATTCGAGGTAAGTAATTATCTGAAAAACGTGATTTAATTTCTATAGTCAAACTTTTACAAAATCCTCATCCAAACTACCAGTAAAGTGTGCATTTTTGCATCAATTTCCCCTCAACTTCAACCCTTGGCCTTTAAATTTTAGGTTGTAGATATAGGTAGTAGTTAGTAGATATAGATAGTAGGGTACTGGAAAAGTTGAAAGATCCTTTAAAAATAATATTTATCCTTACTAGCAAAACACAGGAAGGATATCTGGACTTGAGAATGTCTGAAATTTTAACTAGCCAAGAAATAGAGAGGATCCCCTAAAAAGTCACTTTCAGTACAAACTGGCATATTTTTTAAACTGTTTTTTTCATTATTTCTGTAGTACATTTTTCTTGTTTTTTGTACTGCTTTAGAGTAGAATCTCTTTAGAAAGTACTTACCTTTGATATAAATCTTGAAATTATGCCGGATTTTTGATCAATATTTGTATTTGATTCGTTTTGGTCCATAAAATAAATTATCTATTACAAACAAATTCTTATACCTAATGGAAAAGATGGGCTTAAAATTGCATTTCATCAAGATTTTGGCCTTCAAATCATGAAATTTGGTCATTTAACTTTTACTACAAAAAACAAAAAATCTCTATGATTGGAAATAGTTTTATTCTGAAGGAATATCCAGACTAAAATTCTTGAGCTTATGCTAACTTTTTCTTCTATTTTTGAAAAAAAATCGGTATATACAGAAGGTTTACTGTATTTAAAGTGCATCAATGCACTTGCACTTCACTGTATCTTGCTAACTAATAAGAGCTTAAAATATATTTTGTAGGCAGTATTTTACACATAAAGTATTTTGTTAGCGGAAAAAGATTCTGCATTCCAAAATTTTTCCAAACCAAATCCAATCTTGAGAAATGCCAAGTTGACAAGTTCTTATTTTTATAAATGAAAAGGACAATAGATTTTTTATAACCTTAATTTTATGAAACAAACAACAATTTATATAAGGGTTAATTAAAATCCAAAATCTAAAAAGTACAAAAATATTTTCATGCTTATCTTAATTATTTAATTAAAAACAACCACATTAATCGTCTGCTGCTGCCCATCGTAAGTTTAAAAGTTAAAGATAAGTCTGAACTATTAATTTCTATATTTAAAACCACGAGTATTTTTTTCAAAATCAAATCTTGACTTGAGAGAATTGAGAGCAAAATATTTATCTTAATGATATTTCTCTTTTAATTTATAAAGAATTTTAATGCTTTCAAATCTCATACTTATACTACACGAGTACTCGTACTCATACAAAGCTTATCTTTAACTACTTAAAGTATAGTAGTCTTCAATATAATATAGTGCATGTTTATGTAAGTAGATTTAAATTTAAAGGTTTTTAGATAAACCATAAAAACAACTGATCTTGAATCTTAAGTTTGAGAGCTTAAATTTACTTGAGCATAATCACAACTACTGAACTGATTTAATACATTTTTTAAGTTTTAAGGGTTATTAAGAATTAAGAATTTATAAACCTTTAAATACTTACATTTTTCAATATCTGTAATATGCACTACCATAGCTTAAATGGTTAGTACTAGTACATGATACACAAAATGCCATTTCTAATCTGATAGGATTAAGATTAACTTTATACTCTAATGGTTTTGAATTCTCTACCAAATGAAGCAATTCTCAGGACATTCCCCAAGAGACATTTTTGCTGCCATTTCTTGGGTTTCTTGAGCCCAAAAAACCCTCAGAAAACAGAAAAATTCAGTTTTAGAATATCAAGAATGTTTACCTAATATTGGTTTAGATATTTTAGGCTTGAGTTCTATCTTATCAACACTAAATACCTTCTGTTATTCTTGAAATACAAAGTATATACATATACTATACCCATGATTCAATTGACTTTTTTTTTCTCTAACACAATAAGTTTACTAAACTAAAATACAGACATATTTAAGGTATAATTTAATTCTTTTGAATTTGAAAGACTTTGATAACTAATTATTGTATAAAAGAGTCGATTTTAGATATTTTTATTTTTGTCCTTTTTGTTCTTTTAATCAGAATCAGGTCCAGAGGTCTATTTTACACATTTAACTTGGGACTTATTTACTTGACTTTATTTTACGATGTAATGGTAAAAGGTTAAGTATAAGTAGTTTAACATGCAAGTGGAATTATCGCTCTTGGCTGCTGCTTTAATAAGGGTTAAATTTTTAAGACTTTTGTGAGACTTTTAAGACAAAAGGGGCGTTTACGAACGGTAGTTCATTTGAGATTTTGGTAGAACTTTATTTTAATTTCCACGATTTTTATGATACCAATTCTCTACACTAGTAAAGAATCTTTTACAAAATACATAAATATATTTTAGTAGACAAGTATTGAGTCTTATTTTGTGGGTTTACAACTTTAAAAGTGCTTTTTTTCTATTGTAAAAATGAACTTAAAAATCAATATGCCCCAAAACCAAATCAATTTACTCGTAGTTCTCATCTCATATGTGTTCATTTCAATTTCAATACAAACAAAACTTTAAAAGAAATGGGTAAGTACGTACGAGTAATTCTACTACTGCCTGTATTGAATTATCTTTATGTATTCATATGCTTATGCGATATGGTTATGGCTATATGGTTAAATTTTTGGCTCAAGAATAAAGGAACTTTATATCTTTAACCTTTTTGTGATGTGTATAAATAAACAGAGTACCTACCTACTGATATTTAAATAGCTTTTGGATTTTGGTTTTGGACTAGTATATTTCTTTAGAAAATCGAATCCTCGATTTTCTTGGAACTTGTAAAGAATCCTAGCATTTAAGATAAATGACAAATGCCCACATATTCTAAGCTCAATGACTACAAAATTAATGTATTTTAAGCATTAATAATAAAGACTATGAAAAACTCTATATAAAAGACATTCAATTCAAAAAGATTTGACTTTTATCATCTAAACGATAAACATTGATCAACTAAACATTGAAATTCATCCTTTACCTTTTCAATTTTCAATGAGTTTCAGGTAAGACAGTTATTATATATCGGTATTTAAATAATCTAGGTATTATTTTGTGTGTTTTAAGATTGGATACTGCTATGGCTATAATCAAAATCATTAATTTCGGTTAGGGCCATTTTTATCGTATTATTGGTAATATCCTTTTAAAATATCAGGTAGATTTCCTTTATATTTCAGGTAATAAATGGTAAAACATCCCTAAACATCGAGTATTTCAGCTTTTGTTATGTAAATGATCTTTGTAAGTAAGTAGGATGTTCACTTTGTATTTTGCTATTTACATTTCTAATGGCAAAGAAAAGGATATTTAATTAAGCAATGCGGAACTTATTTGTCTCGGATCCACTTAAGTTACCTAAATAAGTTTTAGAGAAATGAACAAATCTCTCAAAGAAATTCCTCAACTACTCTTGACTTGAAAAGTATTTGAACAAAAAATCAAACGAGGAAAATTGAATGAATGAGCTTAATGTACGAGTAGTTACAAAAAATTATAATTTTTTCCTCAAGACTCATTATACAGAATAGTCAGTAAACTTTAATAAGTTTTAAAATTTAGTTATCTTTGCTGAAATACCTTTAAAAAGTGTTTTTCTTAAAGCTAGAAAAACCTACTTACATACAGATTAGGTATACAATATACAATGAGATTAATATTAAGTAGGTGCATAATTTCATCCATTGCATTCGTAAATACACTAACAAAAAATTAATCATAAACATGATAGGTAGGTATAGTACGAGTACCCTACGATTGGATTTAGTAGATGAAAGTATTTTAATTTCCAATGCAATTACCGGTATGAAAAATCAAATTTAACTACAGTTCTTCAAATTTTAAACAGAAACAGGAATTGAGATTAAATGCGAGCTCTAATAAATTTGCTAAAATAGCTCAATTCGTAAAAAGGGTCTATGAAATCATCTCATCAAAAAAGTCAAAAAATTAGTTAGGTAAATGTATTTCTACACTAAAATGGAATTATGGAATCTAATATGGAAAATTGATATAATATGGAAGATACAGAATAAGTAGGTATCGGTATAATATAATCTTACCCTACATTTTATTTTATTTTTCAAGTATCTAGGTTAAATATCGAAAACCCAAAGCCAATTAATAGCTTTTAATTACAATTAGAGAGACAATCAGAGTATGTAATTTACATTAATAAAGCAATTTCCAAATTAAAATTTACAATACCGAATATTACAATTACAATTTTTTTAAAATTAGTACCTACGTATAAATGGTACAGTATAATAGGTATATGTAAAATTGAGTCAATCTGGTTTTTCAGAGCTGAATAATTAACTACAAAAACCCATATCAAAATCAAAACCGTTTGGAAAAAAAGCTCTAGCTAAGCTAGGCTAAGCTAAGGCTAAATAGGCTCAAAAAGTACAAGCAAAATGCGAGGTATTTTTTTCCCTACTGAGCCAGCATGGCGATGAGTAGGGTATGTAATCGGGTCTATCTATGTATCTTTGTATGTATGTATGGATGATCCACATCTCCTCCTAAACTATAAGACTGACGAAAAAAATGTAGACACCAAAGTTGATCCTAATTTTCCGGAGATTAAAAATTTTGAAAAAAAATTGACCTATGTCAACTCCCGGGTGACATAGGGTGGCGACCATGGCCAATATGTCAACCTTATTTTTTGACTCGTATATCATTTGAACCGTCTTGGCAAGGCGAATTCAATGGT
>JAQIXA010000179.1:0-56838 GCA_034699045.1 Nanhermannia cf. coronata Gr-Ori-00579 | reverse complement strand
TCTTCTCCAAAAAACCTAAAAAATCGATTGGTGATGTCAAAAGGGCAAATATCAGTTTTTTGAAATTCGTTCTTCTGCATGCAGGCCAAACTCAAACTCGCCCCCTACAAATCCCAGGCAGGGCAGGCAGGGTCTACAAATTTTCCAAAAAGTGGAAATTACAAAACAACAGCTCAATTCACAATTTCTTAAAAAAATTATTTCGTAATTTTGTTGTTTTTGTAAAAACATTTAATTTAATTATAATTAATTACCCTAATTAGTTTGTTTAATTGAAGGTCATTAAGTGGGTTTGTATTGACCCAAAATGGTAAAACGGAAAAGTCAGGCACTTCTTAATTCTGACAGCGATTCCTCGGGTTCCGGCTCTGACATTGAGAAAGTAAGGTTTTTCAAATTCTTTTTAATTTTATAACTTTAGCTTAGAAAAACCACATTTTGACCTACATTTTACATGGATTTTCTTGCAAAATTGAGAACAAATATAGAGCATTTCTAAGCTTAATGTAGTTTTATTTTATGAGTATAGTATGAAGTACGAGGTAGATAAACTATTTAATTTAGAATGGAAATTGGAATCTTCGTAATTTTAATCTGTTTTCTTGTCTGTCTATGTCTGGTTCCCAGACATATTTAGCTAAGAAAAACCATATTTGACCTCAATTACAAGCACATATGTTTGTAAAATTGTGATCAAATTCGGGCATTTTAAGGTCTAATTTCTAATCATGATCATGATAGACTAAAATATAATTAGAGTTAAATTATGATGAATTTGTAGGTTTTGTATTTTATATTTTATATCATATCATAAATATTTACAATTAAATTTACATAAATGAAGGATTTTTAATTGTAAATTGTAGTCGTTAACCAGATAATAGATACCAGATGCCGGATATACCTAATGTAAACGATGAGAATATGATTCAATTTTAAAGATTAAATCGATAGTCAATGTCGATGCCTTAGCTATCTTTAAAAATAATTGATTAGCAAAAAGATATTTTTGGTTTATTTTTATTTATAATATATTTTATATTTTAGGACATTGCTAAGAAAAGAGCTGTCGGTGGTGGATTAAAAAATGTATATACAGATTCTGATTCATCAAATTCATCTGATGAAAATGATTGGGAAAAGAGAAAGACTTCTGGTGGTGAATCTACGAAGAAACCAGCTAAAAGAGGTGGAAGGAGGTCAACCAGCGGAACTCATTCTGAATCAGATCGCTCAAAAGATCAATCACCAAGAAAAGCTTCAGTTGCTCAATCAGATTTAGAAGAAGGTGAAGTCTCTTCATCAGAAGTCTCAGATGATTCATCGATGGAAGAATTTGATGACGGATATGATGATGACTTTATGGGAGATGCTGAAGATAAGAAAAGGCTTGATGCTATGACAGAAAAAGAACGAGAAACTGAAATCTACAAGAGAATTGAAAGAAGGGAAGAAATGAAGACAAGATTTGACATTGAAAAGAAATTAAGATTGGCTAAGAAAAAGGAAAACAAGGCAATGTATGTAGTAATATGTCAATATATACATTAGATTCAGCTCTGAAAAATCTAAAATCAGTTCATGTAAATATTTACTACTTATATGAACCGGAAGAATTACAATTTACCTAACTTATATTTTGATTTTGACCTCATTTTCACAAGTAACTGCATGTAAAAAGAGTCCATTCGAATTCGAATTTTTCAGAGCTGAGCTAAATTAGTTTCTAGAATCTGATTCAATTTGCAACACAATTTCTATGATTTTTATATTTATATTTTCTTAATTAGGATGAAAAGAGAAATGCCTACACTATCACCAAATTACATGGATGCAAAAGAGAGGAGTAAAGAAAGGAAAAAGACTGTTGAAGGGAAAGTTGACAAAAAGACACAAGCAATGGATCTATTGAAAGCAAAACGTGAAGCCAAAAAGGAAAGAGATGCTGAGAAGGAAAAACTTAGACAAGAACAAGAAAGGAAACGAAGGGATAAACAACAAGATGATGATGCTAGTGACGACGAGGACTTCAACTTTAAAAAGGATCGTGATAAATCAAAAAAGAAGCTTAATGCTGATGATATTTATTCCAGTGGATCTGATAGTGAATCCGACAGAAAAGAAAATTTAAAAAAACCAAGTAGAAGGAGTTCATCATCAGGAAGCTCTAGTGATTCTGAATCTGAAGATGAGAGGTAATTAATAATTTTAATTAGTTGATGTAATTTAGTTTTAATTTTACAATTAAATTATTTTGTCTTGTTTGATTCATTATTAGAGAGGCGAAACCAAAATACCTCGAAAATATGTTGGATCTTAGAAAAATTGAGCTATGTCGAACAAAATTAGCAAAGTATGGTTAAACTAAACATTTTTTATTAATTTTTATAATTATAAAAAATAAATTGTACGATTTAGATGGATTCATTATCCATTTTTTGAGAAATTGGCCAAAGGGTGTTTTGTGAGAATTGGAATTGGAAATCCTGGAGTGACCAGTTTACCAGTTTACCGAGTAAGATAAGGAATTTTTCTACTTTTATATATCAAGACATGATTAATAAAATAAACTAAGCATTAAGCATATATCTTTTTCATTTTTTATAATTTTAGCTAGGTGAAATCGTTGATGTTATTGTAACAAATAGAATTTACTCATTTGAAAACACAAGAACAAATAAGGGTATAAAGGTTCGACATGGAAAAGATGAGAAAGTATTCAGAGCAGAATATGTTTCAAATACGCCATTTACAATCACTGAATTTGAAAAATGGAAAACTGTGTGTGAGAATCAGAATGTTGCACTACCAACACTACAAGATATTGACAAGAAAGTTCAAGAAATAAAAGATGCTGATAATTATCAACACAAAGAAGAAGATATTGATATTGTAAGAGCTACCTAATCTAAT
This sequence comes from Nanhermannia cf. coronata Gr-Ori-00579, assembly GCA_034699045.1. Lineage (NCBI taxonomy): Eukaryota > Metazoa > Arthropoda > Arachnida > Sarcoptiformes > Nanhermanniidae > Nanhermannia > Nanhermannia cf. coronata Gr-Ori-00579. The sequence goes on along the minus strand of JAQIXA010000179.1, from coordinate 53,925 downwards.
CTATGTATACTATGGTAAACACTTTAAAAGATTTTCTAATCAATTTTTATTTTGCTTCATAGATAATTCAAGAAAAATTAAAGTTTAAAAATTCACCCGTGAACTTTGCTGTTAGAAAAACTGAATTAATGAAGAAAAGGGAACAAGCTTTAGAACAAGGCGAAGAGAGTTTAGCTGCTGAGTTGCAAAGAGAAATTCAAGACGTTGACGATCGAGCAAAAGAAATTGACAAAATGAGAACATCAAGTTTAAAAAGTATTAGCTATATAAATGAAAGAAATCGCAAAAAGAATATTGAGGAGGCTGAAAAAGCAATTAAAGAAGAATGTAAAGCAAATAAAGGTAAAACGACTGAAGATCCATTTACAAGAAGAAATACAAGACCCAAAATGGCAAAAATAGCCAATACTAAATTAGGGTTGTTTGATTTAATGGAGCAAAGCCCTAACACATCATTAGCCTTTAATTCAACGCCATTAGCTAACAGTTTAATTTTAGAAGACCAGATTGATGGTTCATCTGTAACCCAATCACCAATTTCTACAGATTCGTCATCATCTAAAGACATTCTATTGAGTATTGGGAATGATATTAATAAGCAAATTAATGATGAACTTGGCCTTGATCAAGATTCCAATATCAAGCAAGATTTATTCAACTGTCATGATTTCGATATTAAATTGGATATTGATTCAAAACTTCCAAGTAAGTTAAACTTATCATTAGCGATAAATTAAGGCATATTAATTTAATTTACCTCTCTAGATTTTGACCTCTATTTTACCTTACCAGTAAAATAGAGGTCAAAATCTCTATTTATAATCAGATTACGATTATAATCAGATCAGACCAATATTCAGAACTGAATTAAATGTTAAATGAACTAACTTTTATATTTTTTTTGCCAGTGAACCTACCAATTGTTGCTCGTCCTTCAGTACCACAATTTAATGATCCTGCTCCAAGACGTTCATTAAATCTTGAGGATTATAAGAGAAAAAGAGGTCTTATATAATTATTAATTTATAAATTTATAAATTCGATTTATCGAAAAACCGAAATACTATAGATAATAAGTATGACATGACATGACACAACGATAATCTAGGGCTATGGTATATTATTCGTAAATTGCACAATAATGTGGTAAAAATAATGTTAAGGATTCTTTAAAAAAAATATAGGTAATAATTTTTACCATTTTAATATTTATCTCTAAAATTTGAAAAAAGAATTACCTAATCTAAAAGTTATTTAGGTACTATCACTCACATCATGCATAGAAAATGAAAATACATAATAATAATAAGTAAAGTAGGTATGATACATGAAATATGTATAAAAAGTTTTCTCAAAATAATTACTTATTAAATTGGTACTTAAATGATAGCTAGTATAAATTGTAAACCTTCTATTAATAATTAGGTAATTGTTATATTTTAAATATAAAATTTTATATAAATACTTGAAAATTGTATTATAAATGTTTCATTTTATTAGATTTCTAGATTCATTAATATTAATAAGTACCTACGACTACGCATCTTAAAAGCTAATTTTAATTTTTAGTTAGTACCCTACCTATTGCACTTTAGTATTTCCTCTAATGAGACGATAAAACGCAAAAAATCAATTAAAAAAATAGATAGTTAGAATTAGATAACAATGATATTTTTTATATTAACTGAACTTTTTAGGTTTCAAATTATAGAATACGCACGAATACACAAGTCATTCCCCTTTTAATTGAAATAAGATTATCTATTTATTAAAATTCTAGATTCTTATTTAGATCTTGTTTTTTGTTAAAAATATGAAAATATGCATTTGTTTTGTACCTAGATTACTAAAATAGTAATTAGGTAATAAATTATTATAAGAAAAGTATTATATCTTACTGTTTATTTATAAATTATGGGAATGAATTTATAATTTATGAAATAAATACAAAATTTCAAAGAAAAAACGAAAAATTATTATGTAAATGTATTATGTAAAAGGTTAAATTAAAAAACAACAGAACTGAATTACTAATATGTAGAGATATTATGAGTTAATGTAGGTAATTAGGTAAGTAGTAAGTATATACCTACTAAACCTTGATTAGGATTTATTTTATGGATTAGATCATAGCTTCATTTTATTTATCTGGATTTGAACTAATGAGTAATTTAGGATTAAATCATAATTTATCATGAACAAATACCTACTTTGTAAAGATTTACTAATTTCTACATATAACTATATAACTTCAACAAATGACAGATACTACTCATTAATTTCTAATCAGTTAAATTAGAATTAGTTAAATTATTCACCATCATTAATACTATAAAAAAATAATTATAGTAATTTTTTATAACTATTAGGTACTAATTACTATTACTAATCAGTTTAAATTCTTCCAGTATGTTTACAAAGCGTCTCTTGAATGAAGTTAACGTAACGTTTTCAAAAGTTAGGGTAGAGTACTATAAAAAATTATATATTATAAACAGTATCTACAAATGTTTTAGTTTTTTACTAAAAAAATATTATTATTTAAGCTATTAGTTTATTAAAAACAACTTGAAACCTGGAAAAAAAACGTTTTCCTTTATTTAATTAGTACAGTAGTTTAATATAGGTATTATGACATAAATTATCCTATTCCGGTCTCGATTTTACAAAAAAAAGCAAAGGAATCTTGATTTATTTGAATTTATGCAAATATTTGGTTTTTCAGAGCTTAGAATGAATAAACGATAAGTGTACCTATTGCTTGGATAACATTATATAAGACTTACAAAAATTACTTATAAAATCCTCAACTTAGGTATTTCTTATTATTTCAAGAATTTATTCCTAGCATTTGACTTTGGCTTAATTAAATAGGTATAGGTAGGCACATAAATAATTTACTGTATAAATATTACTAATCATTTTAAATTGTAATGATTAATGATAAGAGAAAGTTAATCAGTCAAGAGTGAAAGTCCTCCTACTACTATATGCATACTTGAGAGATAATATTTTTGTAATTCAAATTCATATGGATGTAATGTATGTATGGGAATTTGAATGGGGGATCTAGTGCTCTAGGAGATTGCCTTATAAGGAAAAATTGTCGAATAAATTGAACAACTGTACAGTGCAGTAGTAAAGTAATAGTAAGTACTGTATTTACTAGTACTAGTGATAGAATGGAGATTCGACGCCATCGTTTGGTCTATGAGTCACATACCCCTATAGGCCTGGCTCAATATAAAAAATTTAGTTAGCTTTTGAAATTCACCCAAGAATCATCACAAAATTTCTCATTTTAATTAATCACACTTATTAAAAGTTACTTTATAACTGTAGTCCGCTCTCGACCTACCCCCGACTATCGTTATACCGTACATTTAATTAAGGTCAAGGTGGACAGTCAATATGGTAAGTACATTATATACTTTTTAAATTGACAATTTGTAGAATTTTAAAATAACCGAAGCCGAAGATAGCTATAGCGGCTTTTGAACCCTACTAGTAGAACTATACCTATAGGTACCTACTTTATACTTTGACTTTTAGAATTTTACTTTTTATTAGCTCTCTAGAAGTCTAGTTAATTTTAAAAGATCAGTTAAATATGACCCCGATGACCTTTACTTTAGACTTTAGCAAATGGATATGACGAGATACCTTAAAATTTAGAATTTTGAGTCATTTTTTTGAGAATTTTTAAGCTTGAAGCACAAAGGACATTTTAGGTTTTTTGGGGGGTATTCAGTCTTCGGTTTTTTTCGGATTGTAGGTAGGTAGAATCATAAGAATCTTATTCAAAAAAGGAATTCTAAATATATCTAAATGGTTATTTGTATCGTGTTGAGTTAGAGTAGACACGTATCTTATTTTATGAAGGAAGTGATTTGGCGATTTTTTTCCTTTAAAATAACATAGAGCCGATAAGTCCAAGTAGACAGAAGTAGAGGTAGATGAGTCAATTTTAATGGTGATTCTATGCCTATACTAATTATGTTTTCTTTTGTCTTTTTTTACAGGCTTCTGGTGTAACAGTGTCCGATTCGTGTAAAACAACCTATGAAGAAATAAAGAAGGATAAGAAACATCGATATGTCGTTTTCTTTATTAAAGATGAAAAGCAAATTGATGTAGAAGTTGTAGGTAAGAAAGAGATCATTTTTTAAAAGCTAATTGACATTAATATTTCCTTGGTCCTGGTTATTTATTCAGTTATCTTTTGTGATAGTTTATTGTTGCTTTTTTTGAAAGATTGTGTCATACAGATAGAGTTAAGAATCTTGATTCAGGGTTCAATAGTTAATTGCAATTCAAGTGACTCTGATGAGATTTTTTGATACAAGTTTTAAGATTTTAAAAGCTTTTAAGAGTTAAAAAAACCAGTATTTTTTATTACTGGGTTAATATTTTCAATGAATTCTTTAAAAAGAATCAGATACAATAATTTTAATATCCCCAGGTTTAGTATATTAGTGTGTATAAAAGGGTTTTTTGTTATAGTTAGTTTGTGTATTATAATTTGACATTTTGTCAATCTGTCAGTTAATTTTTGCATATTAAAGGATAAAACAAGTTGCAGTAGAGCAAATTGCAAAAAGGCGTTGCTACACTTGATTGGTTACATTACATACTTGTAGTTAGGTATAGTATAACTCGCACACTCATTAAGATTAACGGTACAAATATTTTATACTATGGTACTATGCTGTCTTTTATTACTATTACTATTAAGCTTTACCTATATTCAATCTTAAACTTCTTTTTAGTAGTATAGTAATAGTAATGTCAATTTGAGTCATGCAAAATGCAAAACTTACAATAGTAGTGAATACTCCCTATTTACTATTAAATGGGTACCTTGTACCTATGCCTATATATATATGTAATCCATTAAAAACTTAAATACACGAACTAGAGCTTTTTGTCTAGGTAGTATTTCTCTTGTTTATAAATTACCTATTCAGTAATTTAATAAGTAAGGTATAAGTAAGGTTTAGTAAGGTATATTTAATCAATAGATATATATATAACCAACCTATTTATTTTTATTTGAATAAGAAATTAAACAAAACTGTCTTTATAGGAGCAAGAGATGCTGCATATGATCTTTTCCTGGAAGATCTTCAAAAAGGTGGTAGCGGAGAATGCCGATATGGTCTCTTTGATTTTGAGTACACCCATCAATGTCAAGGAACTTCTGAGGTGAGTTATAAATTATTCATCTACATAATTTTATTGTAAAAATGATAGAGCTCAACTCAATCACTTTAAAATAACGTCAGTAAAATATTTCAATGGCAATGACATTATAACGACTTTATTTTTTTCTGATGATTGTTTAAAATTATATCAATAACCAATACTCAATACCTTTTTATGATTGTTTACGAATCTCAGTTATTTACTTGTTTAATATTTTGCACCCATTACTAATGAAAATATCTTGCCTACCTAGTCCATAACTACATAATAATATGTAGTTATATAAAATTATTTTTCATTCAATTTACTTACTCACACACTGGAAAAACTGTTGAGTAATCAAACAAAAGTCAAGAACTAGTAAGCCGATTGCCGTCAAGCTTTTGACATTTATGTAGATATTAGATATAATATGATTTATTCATCACTTTAATGTTTTAATTTTTACCTACTCTATATATCGATAAACACTTGTTTCTGTTTTTGATAAGATAAAAGATAATTATAGTACATTAGGTATATATACGCCAAGATAAATATTGCTATTAGCTCTCGTTTAGTTCTAATTGAATGCTAATTACTGATTACTTAATGTTCTGTAGGGTACTCTGACTCTGTTAGTTCAAAACACATAATTTAATATTTTAATATAAGGCATCAGCATCAGTCAGTTTTCAGCATCAATCGTTCTGAAATGAATTTTTTAAATGAAAAATCTTTAACAATATTATACCAATGCTTTTATCCTAAGATAATATATATTTGTAGTAGGCAAGTAATAAATGAATATTCTTTTTCTTTTATAGGCTTCTAAAAAGCAAAAATTGTTCCTTATGTTGTGGTGTCCTGATACTGCTAAAGTTAAGAAGAAGATGTTGTATTCCTCAAGCGTAAGTGCCTATTATATTTTAAATTTGATCCTAATATCTATTCTAAAGACATCTATAGAGCCTAGAAAAAATTACAGATTAATTTATATTTTTTCGTATTTCTCTAGTTTGATGCATTAAAGAAATCACTCGTAGGAGTGCAAAAATACATACAGGTTAGTCATTGGTTTTTTTGTCAATTATAAAGCTAGTGCATTTTTATTACTTATTTCTTATTCACTTGGGCAATTGTGGTTATTAGATAAGTTGTTTGTAAACTCGTAGTTATACATGTACCGTACCAAGATAAGAAAATGAAATTAGAATTTAGTTTTAGTTTTAGTAGTTTTAAATTATATTTTGACAGTTTTTTAATTTGTATATTATGTAATACGTTTTTAATTAGGCAACGGATGCTTCTGAAGGTGAGTACAAAGAAAAATTACTTTACTTTTTACTTTAAAAATTACTTTAAGCATTGGCTTATTTCTGATTTATTTCTGATTTTATTTCAGCCGCCATGGATGCAGTAGAAGAGAAATTAAGAGCCACTGACCGAAATTAAAAAGCACAGTGAACAAGGAAATACCCCTCCAGTATGACTGTCTTCTTATTGTCAATCTTCTATTATATTAATTACTATTAATAAATAATATAATTTATATTATCTAATTAAAATAATAATTATAATAAGTTAATTAATTAATTCACAGTATATGCTTGAACTTGAATTGAGTCTTTTTTTTTGTTTCTCTACTTTAATAAATATTTAAAAAAATTTAATTATAAGGATTGTATTAATAATTAAAAGTTTATATTACAATTTACAATTACTATTAATTAGTACTCTTTACAATTACAATAATACTACTTTAAGTCTTTAGGCAAAAAAGAGAGAGAGATTGAAAATAAGCGTTTGATTATAATTAATTATTAATTAGGTATTATTACAATTATTACTAAATTAAATTATATGAAATTAATAATTAGGATTTACTATTTTTAAGGTAAAAAAATATCAGGACTATAATGATTATTATACTTAAAATACTATTTTGAAACTGAACTGAATTCGATCTAAAAAAAAATTTTTTTTGTGAAATAATTTTAAGAATTATTAAATTGACCATAATAAAATTTTCGTAATGATTTCCAAATTATCAAATGAGTTTATAGGGTTCTTTCTCATGGTTAATACTTTTATAGTGCTAAAGTAATTAAACTAGTGACAGATCACATATATCGTCAAACCCTTGTTAGTTTGTAAAAAGATACAAAAGATAAGATTTATAATTTACTTTACGTATAACTACAGGCCTTATGTATCTTGTAGGGTACTATATTACTACCTATCACTAGTTATAATACTTTATATCATACCTACTGTACTGACTACTGAACTGAATTACTGATACTATATCAAGAAACATTTGTATACAAAAAAGAAACAAAAATCTATCTCTAATACAGAATATACTTTGTTTTGTCTTATTTGAGTTTTAGTTTGAGGAAAAATAAGATGTATGTCTAGCATTTTTTACCAAAAATACTATCACTACTTTCATACTACAGTAGATACTAGATACTTGACTAAATTCTAGATAGTTTTAGTTTTTTAAAGGTCTATCAAACATCTATCCATGCGAATTTCAACTATGCAATAGTTGAATACCCACACAAAACCAAAAAAAAACCGAAAAGCCAGGCCAAACATAACTAAGAATAAACCGAAAATTTGGCAAAATTCAAGACCGGCGCAAAATTCTCATTTCTACATTGTACATTTTGATATATCCTTTGGCTCTAACCAAAATAAATACAAAATTCAATTCAAGTATTTTTTTTCTCAAGTATACATTATACACATTAGGTTCCTACATGTACTAGAGCTCAAATATGAGAAATTCAGCCGGTTTTGCAAAATTTCATTTGATTCCTTAGCTAAATTTGCAGCAGTGCGGTCCGGGATCCTCTCGGGTCCTACTACTTCAAATTCGAGTAAGTTTAGATTTAAAACCAAAAAGCAAGTTATTCAAGTACATTCATATGTACTAGTATAACCATATAACATGTGAAAAGTCTTACCCAAAAAAATTTCAGGACTTGGAACTTGAAGTTTAGAGTTTTCAAAAGGTAGATAGAAAAATCCAAGCGTATTTATAACACGTTGTGAACTGTGAACCGTTTATGTAGTTTAAGCCAAAGAACTTTATGAATAATACAAGTAGAGCAATTTTTTTGGAAAAAAGTTCAAGATTATTACCTTTATACCTATGTAATACCTCTATAGCCTTTAAAACCTTTTTAGTCATATCAAGTTCAAATTTTTACGAGTTTAGGTGCCATTTATATCAACTACCCGTACTTGAGGATAAGTATGTGTTTCATTTCAATTCAATTTCAACGAAATATTTGTAGAAAAATGAGGATGAATTAAGATAAATATTTAATGTTTAAGTTTAGTGTATTTCCTGTGAAATAAGTGTAAAAAATAAATTTGAAGCCGATATTTGAATAAATCATGGCTGACAGTGAAGGAAGTGAGCAAGATGATGTTTCATTCTTGAGAACGGTAAAATATTTGCTAATGAGTTAAGTATTCAAAATTGGCAATTTTTAAATATCACTTGACTTATACCCTACCTATAAATGATATGAAATACATTTTTGCAAAAATTTAACTTTTAACATTTTCTAAGGATTTTTAAGCCCTGCTATGGGTTCATTTCATGAATAATTTCTAGCTAAGGCCAAGGATAAGTATTTCCTTAAGGAAAATGAAAACAAAAATTTTTTTGGTCTGAAATTTTACTTGAATTATTTGCATTTGAATGAATTTTTTTTGCAGAATTTCTCGATTATTTTACTGTTAATCGATAGCTTACTCTATTCTCACTTTGTTAAGACATTCTTAAACTTAATCAAATACTTAATCTGAGCAATTTATTTCCTATTTTATACTATATCAAGTATTTGGGCTACATTTTTATAGAAAAGAATACCAAACCAACTACTACATATACATATGCATATAATGGGTACTTTACTCGACAAGTCGATATCGATAACCAAAACCAATGAAAGCAGTATTGAGTATAGATTTTGTGACTTTAGTAGACGAAATTCTTAAGATACTCTGCATTCTGTCTAGTATTTTGGCCTTATTTTAAATTTTCAACATGCAGTTTGAATTTGAATGAAAGTAACCCATATACAAGTTTTGCACAATAGTGCAACCAAAAATCGAAATTCTATGAATAAATAAGTGCTAAACTTTATTACTTCTCTCAAATCAAAACCAAAGACTTTGATATATAGGTACCTAGTCTATATTTCAAATTTCAATTATCTCTACATATTATAATGAAATAGAAAACTAGAACTTATGTTTAGCCAATGGAAATGAGAAATAGTTTTATCGTTAGCCAGGGCCGGGCACGGTGTGTTTATGTTTACTTTTCAAAATTCATAAAGCAAAATAAAAATATTAGATGGGTACCTATATAGGAAAAAGCTTATGGACTTTATACCTTTACATTATACAGAATACAGATTATATTAGTGTAAGTAGTAATATAGTAGATAGAAAAGTTTTATAGAAGTTTTAAAAGAATTGAGATAGTCAAAGGACAAAATTAACCTCAAAACTCAAAACCAATGTCCATAGTCCCTAGTTTAAATGTACTGTAGTATCCAGTCCCAGTCAGTTTATTAATCTAAGAAACAAAATATATCTAATAATTATAATGCAAGAAAAAACCAATTCTAAATTGTCAAATAATTTAGGTATCCTAATTTTTAAAATTCAGAGGAATCCTTATTGAAATTTTGGAAAATTTTTGTTCTCAAATATAGCCTTTATTTACATAAATAAAAGTTTAAATAATGTTTTCAAATAAATACAATTACTTACATGTACGTACTATGACTATGTATTGTATGACTCAAGTTTCACTTTGCTTGTAAGTTCAATTTTGTTCTGTTTGGCACTTATTTATCGGGAAAGAATACTAGGAGACCTACTAGTATTTATGCTTATTTTCCATACATTTTTTGTAGATATAGTACACATATTATTTAAATTTAGTAAATTAGTAGTAGGTATAGTTTTCCTAGTATAAAGTTAAGGGGAAGGCTAAAATGAAAGAAAAAAAGTTGAATATAGCAGCTGACTACTACTTGTAAATACTTGGGGGAATAGTTTTAGAGAGATCCATCCAACTAATTTTAGAAATCTCTACACAATAACTAGTTCATGATCTTTGAAAGTAAAGTAAAGTTAAATCTTTACTTTATACTCACTTCTTTTGCTCTGTACTATGAATACTAATACAATACAGTAATACTCAAAGGATATATTATTTCAAAGTAAAATGGCTAGCAAATATAGAATTGAATGGAATGGAATCTTTGCTTTGTTTTAGGTATATGAATAAAAACCGAAACATAAAAATTCTATTTACTTAATCAAAAGTATCAACATAGATATGTATAGCACAATTATTTCTCAAAAATATCCTTGATCTTGACTGATATTTTTCGTGCATTTTTCATAATCTGCAGTATACATAATACAGTATAGTAGCCTAAAATAAAATGTAAAACGAATCGATTAAAAAAATTTGACCTTTTTTTTAAATTTCAGGATGACAGTGTATGCCTTTCCTGTACGGCTACCGGTGAGCGAGTTTGTCTAGCTGCTGAAGGTTTTGGAAATCGACAATGTCTTTTGGAGAATATCGCAGATAAGGTCGATATATTTCATTTACTAAATTGGCTAAAGAGATTGGACTTACGATTAGTTTCCAATTAAAATTAATTTATCAAGAATCTGGGTTTTGACTTGACCATAACGAAATCCAAAAAAGTTTTTCTAAAGAATTCGGTAGTATTATAAAAACTGAACTAAAGTTTTACTTTTACTCATTTTGTAACCAGTTTATTTCAATACCCGAATTCGATAAAATAAATTAGAGAATCCTACTTAACCTATCTGTAGATAACTAAAAAAATAGATACCTTATAGAAAGTTACGAATATACTGTAGATAGGTATTAGGAATTTAACAAAAAAAGTTCAAATATCAGTATTGGTCAAATTATGATAATTTGGTTGATGGATTTTTTATTTGAGAAATTATTGAGCTCATTAAAATTAATGATATTTTGAAGTACTTTTTAAGAATATCCGTACTTAGGTATCATCTTTTTCTTATAACTTTCTTTCGCCAACAGAATAATCCACCTGACCTAAGTCAATGTGTATTTGTAATCGAACAAGCCTTGTCCGTGAGAGCCTTACAAGAGTTGGTTACAGCTGCAGGAAATGAATCGGTAAGTTGCAAATTACCAGTATATATATAAGTAGGTATATTTTATGTAAAACTAGCTCTAATTCTAATGTAAGCACCTATAAATTATTCTGTATATTTGTATCGTCTCTTTCGTCCTATCAAAATATTCCAAAATTATATTTATTCTGGGAAACAACCCATTAGTTTTATCAGCATTTAAGTGCTGATTAAAACATTTTTTGAGAGTTATAGGTAGGAAGGAAAATACTCTCTACCTTGTTTACTTTAAGAAAATTTTATGTATAACAGTATATCCTACCTATGTATATGTATAATATGAAGTTAATTGACAATAGGATGATTTGTTTGGAATTTTCAGGATGACTCTGTAGTAAGTTCATGTCTTATTCAATCTCTTGTGTAATGTAATTTGATCGAAAAAAAGTAAGGCGGATTTTTCAAAGGCAAAATAATACCTACTTGAAAAGGCTTTTTTGTATTTAAATTTAAATAGGTACTTTATACTAAACCCTATAAATTCGATTCGAAAAATCGAAATTATTGACATAAATAAGTAATACTTTTCTAATGCAAATGCCTTGTAGAATTGACTCTTTCTGGTCTATTAAATATACTGTACTTGTAGTGTAGTACCTATAATGTAATATTAGTATAGATCTGGAGCTTTTAGAAAAATGAAACCAAAATTGTACAAAAAAGTACATATCCAATTAAAGATAGTTAGTGAAAGACTCTATACCTAAAATAAAAATGCTTACTCGGTAGTTTTTTTAAATGAATAAAATATAAACTTTATTTAGCATAGTAGTTACGGAGATTACTTTATGACCTGACCTATACTAACATTACACTGATACTCAAATAATAGCTTTGACTATTTAAAATTAAAAATTATCATTTCTTCTAACTACGAGTAGGAGCTTATCGTTAGTGCTTAAAGCACAAAATACAAGCAGAAATTAAAATAGATTGCACTTTTTAAGTAGGGTAGATACATTTTTATTAAGCACAGATATGCACATATAAGATAGGTACATTTTTTGAAATATTTGCGCACATTTAACACTGCACTTATCTATTGGCTTAAATCATTAAAACTATGTAATCATTTTAAAGTCATGCAATGGTCATTGTATCTGTATTTGTTGAATCGAGTCTAGTCTATGCAAGTCTAGTCTCATATCTCAAAATATTAAACAAAAATTAAAATACTTAAAAATTACTTACTAAACCTAAGACCTAAGGATAATACTATTGTCAGTCTATGTCAAACATTAAAAAATCTAGATACTAGAAATGAACTTACACAAGATTAAAATACTTGAGAATTTTATAGGGTAGGTACTATAATAACTTACACAAAAATGTAAAAAGTAATACAATTTTACTAAAATTAAAGAGCTCACAATTTCACTCGTGGATATTATACAGCCTACTTATCCTTAATATCTAATTCATAATATAATTAAAATGAGCTCTAATTATAAAGCTATTATTAGAGTAAAATTAAACATGAATAAAACTACTTATGGAAAAAGTAAAATATTTACTCCTCTAACTACCTACTTGCCTAACTTATTATAATGTCGAAATTTTAATCAAATTTACCCTAATAATCATTGGATTAACATTTTATCCTAATATCAAATATTTGCCGAAAATATACTAAAATATTGGATTTTCTAGGGTAAAGGAACTGGTTCGGGGCATCGGACATTATTATATGGAAATGCAATACTTCTCAGGCACTCGAATAGTAACATGGTACGCGAGTTATATAATCAAGTTTTTAATTACTATTTTATATTAATATTTCATATTTCGAGCAGTATTTGGCATGCCTTTCAACAAGTTCTTCTAATGATAAATTGGCTTTCGATGTCGGTCTGCAAGAACATTCACAAGGTTTGAAAATAATTTTTTTTGTAATCCCTTTCTAAAAATATGCATAAAAAATAGGTGAAGCTTGTTGGTGGACATTACATCCAGCTTCAAAACAGAGATCTGAAGGTGAAAAAGTTCGAGTTGGTGATGATTTGATTCTTGTATCTGTTGCAACTGAAAGATACCTTGTAAGATTTTCTCGTAAAGCATATATTTCTTGTAATATTTTGATTTTTTTTTGAAATTTTCTAGCATACAACGAAACAAAATGATATTACGATAGTGAATGCTTCATTTCATGGGACTCAATGGTCTGTTCAGGTAACCTGTAGTTTATATAAAGCTTTTATAAAAGTCATAAAAATGCTTTAAATTATAAATTTTCTTTTAGCCATATGGAACGGGCTTGAGTCGAGTTAAAAATGTCGGTTAGTTAAACTTTAAAATAATCATTTAATCAGTCTCTAATGGTAGATTATCAGTATCAGTATTAAGTACTAGTATGTATAAACAATTCCGATCCCGACAAAGTTTCTTATAACTTTTAGCTTAAAATTGCACTGTAATTTCATACTACTACACTACGAGTAATAGAAAGTTTGGTTTTAGATTTTCTACCACTACAAGTCTATCTGTAGATCGTTATATTGATATTCAACATTGTACTATAAGGTGTGAAATTATTATTCAGAACATATTCATATCTAATATGATCTAATAATCTCCACATTTCCACATTTCCGAGTTTATGGAAATTTTGGTGCAATAAAATGCTCACTTTCACTCGCATTTTTTATCCAGCCCATAAAGCCCATAAAAATAAATGAAAGTGAAAGTCAAATTCGAAAAATTTGCATATCCTATCCAAAAGACTTTCTCTTGTCATATAATAGTCATAAAAGTAATTTTATTTTGAAATAGGTTACGTTTTTGGTGGGGATGTTCTCAGATTTTTTCATGGTATGTCAAATGTCAAATTAACCAGACATTGATTTGTATAAAACTGTATACCTACAATATATTTCTGAAATTGGTATTTAGTTGATGAGTGCCTTACAATCCCTACTACATGGGCAGATTCACCTGAGTTAAAGTAACAGAACTATAAATAGAAATACTTGTCTATGTAATGTAACTACAAGTATCATAAAATATTTTATTTGTGTTTTTATTTTAGTATTGTAACCTATGAGGGTGGTAATGTAGTTAATCAAGCCAGATCTTTGTGGAGATTAGAATTAGCACGAACCAAATGGTCTGGAGGATTTATAAATTTATATCATCCGATGAGAATTAAACATATCACGACTGGAAGGTATATGGGAGTTAATGAAAATAATGAACTTTGTCTTGTTCATAGGTAAACACCATTAATATTATGTTTAAAATTACATTCTATACCCTACTAATTAAGGGACATTTTCATCATTAATACAATTTGTATCACAAGTCAAATTCAAGCTTTTACATTCAAAATTATTTTGATGTGCTGAAATCACATTTTATGACTTTTATTAGAGCTCACTTTTTGATCAAAATTTTCCAATTACCAGAAAATTGCCAAAAATTACCCTATTACCTATATTATACTAATGACCTACTTGAATTAATTGAGTAAAAATATACTTAGGTATAGAAAATTGCTATTTAAAGTGTTCCTTTATTCCCCATTGAAAACTGAGGAAAACGAATAAATAGTTAACGAATGTTTTTTGCAACAATTTTTGCAGAAACGATGCAACTTTGGCAAATACATCATTTTGCCTAAGGCTTGAGAAAGACGATGAAAAGAAAACTCTTGAAGATAAAGATCTAGAAGTTATTGGTAGTCCAGTTATAAAGTACGGTGATTCAACTGTAATTGTTCAACATAGTGAAACTGGCCTATGGCTTTCTTACAAAGTGAGCACAAGAATTTGTACTTTTTATTTTCTTAAAGTTTTAAAACTTTTCCATTAAAATAATAATTGCTCTAACTTTTCTTTGCTCTAAACTAAACTCTTATCACTACTTATTATCTGTAGACTTATGAAACAAAGAAAAAGGGTGTTGGTCGAGTTGAAGAGAAACAAGTCATTTTACACGAAGAAGGTAGCAAAACTTGAGATTTCTTACCATTAGTTTTAAAATGGACCATTTGTAGATTCTAATCTTTCAAAGTATTCAAAATTTCTCTAATAAATGTATATTATAAAAATCCAGTTTTTGAAAAAATTCTTTTGAAATCTGCAATTGGACCATTTTCTTCAGTTTTATCATAAAAATGTAAATACTTGTAATAATTAGCATAAAATTTGTATATATGTATGTAAATAAAGGTAAAATGGATGACGGACTCGAATTCAGTCGGAGTCAAGAGGAAGAATCTAGAACTGCTCGAGTTATCAGAAAATGCTCATCTTTATTTACAAAATTTATTAAGTATGAGAACAAACCCTTTTCTCTAAAATTAAAATTTAAAATTTGAAATAATTACTAATTCATATTTCCTTCAATCCTTCGTACAATATAGCGGTCTAGAGAACCTTCAGGTGAACAGGAGAAAGTCTATATTCTTCAAGTCAGTAAATCTAAATGAAATGGTAATGTGCTTAGAGGATCTCATTTCTTATTTCGCACAACCAGAGGAGGAGATGGGTAAGTACATACCTAAAAGCTTGAAAACAGATATTCTAGTTTATCATGCAATAAATTATATACTTGTAGTACATACTAGGCTAGGCTAGTACAGTACAACTAAAAATATACTATCTGTAGTACTATAGGACTATTATACTGATAGTAGTAAAAGTGCATAAATACGAGTACTTACCTATCTGTAGCAGTCTACCACCATTACAAAGTACCAGTATAACAGTAAAAGTAAAAAGTGATACTATAGTAGGTATAAGAATTTTACTTTCTATTACTTTCTATTAGGCTATAGATAGGTACTTTATAGTTTGTAGATATTTTCATTTATATTGCACAATTTACCCTGACCTACTTCTTTTATACTATGATACCTGAAATCTTGAAAACTTGAAAAGAAAAGAAGTGCAATACATACTCGTATAAACTTGAATAGAGAAAGCAGTAGGGTACTTGTAGTTTTAAAGAACAAAAAATGTATAAAAAACTACATACATACGAGTACCCTACCTACATACTTAAGTGCATATAACAATATTTTTCAATTATTTTATTTTACGCTATCATTGCTTGAAATTGAAAGCATTTCTCATTCTTACAATTAATTCAATAGTACATACGTACAGATTATATAACATGGAGAGGAGTAGGGTACCTATAATATCTTGAAAAACCCTTTTGTGATGTTAATGTCCTAAATAACTATATTTTTTATACTAGGTAGGGTACTAGAGTATCTATGTATCATTAGTGGGAGGTATCTATAAGTTAGGTAAACATATCCCAATTGTAAAAATCTAATAGGAACTTACATTGCATAAGTACAAGTACCTACTACTTTAGCTAGAATATAACTCTGTATACCTAGGGTGGGTACCTATATCTATTACCTACTACATACTACTAATTCTTAGGGTAATAAGAATAAATTACAAGATCTTTTTCTCTACATACTACATGCTGATATGTGCCTATTATCATTATCATTTCCTTTTGCTTCAAAGTCGAAGCATTTTTCTTAAAAAGTAGGGTACCTACAGATGTATGTAGTGAGATTATAAGATTTAGAAATGCGTTTTACGTGCTTTAGGAGTATATTGTAATTTCAAGTGGCTACTTTAATTTTATGCTTTCACTCAAACTCAAATCTCAACTTTAAGTAATCAAACCATGTATTTTTATACAGAGCATGAAGAAAAACAAAACCGACTGAGGGCTTTGAGAAACCGTCAAGATTTATTTCAAGAAGAAGGGATTTTAAATCTACTCTTGGATGCAATCGATAATATAAATACTATTACATCTCAAGGTGTTATCTTAACCCCAGAAGAATCAGGTCACTCTTGGGATGACATTTCAGGATTTTTATATCAACTTCTTGGTAGGATTAAGAAAGCTTTTTAATAAAAGGATTTAGTAATGACTTTTTTTTGTATTTTAGCCGCTATAATTAAAGGAAATCATACAAATTGTGCTCAATTTGCAAATTGCCAACGATTAAATTGGCTTTTTAGCCGACTTGGCTCACAAGCTTCAGGAGAAGGTTCTGGCATGCTTGATGTACTACATTGTGTTCTAATTGATTCTCCAGAAGCTTTGAACATGATGAAAGTAAGAAAAATCAAACTGTTATTAGATTGATTTTGAACTGTTTTGAGATCAATGAAAAATTTTGTGATATTTTAGGAAGAACATATCAAAGTAATCATATCCCTTTTGGAAAAACATGGTCGAGATCCAAAAGTTCTCGATGTTCTCTGTTCCCTATGTGTTGGTAATGGAGTGGCAGTTCGATCATCACAGAATAACATTTGTGATTATTTACTACCTGGAAAAAATTTACTGCTTCATACACAATTAGTGGATCATGTCGGCTCAGTTAGACCAAATATATTTGTGGGGAAAGTTGAGGGTAAATTTGAGAAATTATGAACTTTCCAGACATATTCATATGTTTATGTTTAGGTTCTGCAATGTATCAAAAATGGTATTTTGAATTAACTCTGGATCACATTGAACAATCAACTCATATGCTACCACACCTGAGAGTTGGTTGGGCTTCAACAGCAGGGTATTTTGATAAAAATTTAATCAAATAATCTATTAACGATTTATATATGTGGATTTTTCAGATATATTCCATATCCTGGTGGTGGTGAAAAATGGGGAGGAAATGGAGTTGGTGACGATTTATACTCTTATGGTTTTGATGGAGCTTACCTTTGGACAGGTAAACTTAATTTTAAGAAATAGATATCAAAATTTTAAGAAATACGGAGTGCTGGTGATGTACCTAATACTAAATTTGATAGGTGGTCGTAGTACCTGTGTTGTACCAGGATCATCAGAGCCATTTATAAGGAAAGGAGATGTGATCGGATGTTCAATTGATCTTTCTGTACCGATGATTAATTTCTTTTTCAATGGGGTGAAGATTAGAGGAGCTTTCAAAAATTTTAATCTTGATGGAATGTTTTTCCCAGTTGTGTCAGTTTCTGCAAAAGTCAGGTAAGATAACCTCAAGTTAATTTTTTTGTTTATTGTGAAGATATCTTTGATCTAACTATTATAAAATCAAAAAATCAATTTGAATCACTATATGAAATCATTCAAATTGTTACTTGCAAAAATATTGAAAAATATTTCATACCTAATATTTCCTAATACTGATTGATAGAAGGTACCTAAATAATTTGTAAAATAATTAATCTTTTTTAGTTGCCGATTCCTTTTCGGTGGAGATCAGGGTAAAATCAGGTATCCTCCACCAGAATGGCATTCACCACTTTATGAAAGCCTCCAGCCAAATCAAGTACTCCAAATCGATCCATGTTTTTATTTCGGTGATGTTGCGAAAGGTGTGCTAGCTGGGCCTCTGTTTATCGAAGATGATACCGCATTTGTTCCCAAACCTGTCGATATTTCAAGTGTAATATAAATATCTGCATAAAACAAAATATACTATACTTGTATCTACTATATATAGTATAACTTAGTTTTCAGCTTTATATACTAAAAAAACTTTGTCTTTCGTAAATTTCAGGTAGCTTTACCAGCTTATGTTGAAAGTGTTCGGGAAAAGCTTGCGGGTATGATATGAAATATTTAATAGCCTATTTGCATTCATATTCATAAAATTGCTTAAAAATTCATTTCAAGTCTGAGGATGAGATCAATATAATATTTTGTATTTTGTGTATAGAAAATATTCATGAAATGTGGGCTGTGAATAAAATTGAAGCTGGTTGGCTCTGGGGAGAATATCGCGATGATTATGACAAATACCACCCATGTTTGACACCATTTGAGAGATTACCAGTGGCCGAAAAAACCTATGATATTCAATTAGCTCAGCAAACTTTAAAGTAAAACTTTAACTAAAGTACAAATATCGATAGGATTGGTCAAAAATTTTTCATTTATTTTTTATAGGACAATTATAGCACTCGGATATCATATATCTCTTGATAAACCACCATCCAGAATCCGAAGTGTTCGACTACCAAATGATCCTTTTCTCCAACCAAATGGATATAAACCAGCTCCACTTGATTTGAGTGCAATCACATTAACTCCAAAACTCGAAGAATTGGTGGATCAACTAGCTGAAAATACTCATAATATTTGGGCTTGTGAGAGAATTTCTGAAGGCTGGACTTATGGATTGAATGAGGATTCTGAAAATAAAAGATCCCCCCATTTGGTTCTTTATAGTAAAGTTGATGAAGCTATCAAAATTGCAAATTGGTAAGTTGAAATTAAACTGTTGTAAAGTACTCTAATTGAGAATTTGTCATATTTTTTTATAGGGATACTGCAAGTGAAATGGTCAGGACACTTTTGGTTTATGGATATCTTTTAGAACCACCAGCTGGTGAAGCCGAAGGTGAAAATTTTTATAAAAATTCAGAATATCATTCAACTCTTTGAACCTAAAATCTTGAAACTAAATTTTTATAGTTGTGGTTGTTGAAGGCGAAGAAAAAAGTCAGCCAGATTACAAAACTTATAGAGCTGAAAAGACCTATGCAGTTACTACTGGGAAATGGTACGAGTATCTTTCTTTATAAGTAATTTACATTTTCTAAATTAAATATTTATACATAGGTATTTTGAGTGCGAAATCATTACAGCCGGACCAATGAGTTAGTAAAAAATAACTTCAAATTTAGAGCTTTTTAAAACATTTTTTCAAAAAAATAGGAGTCGGTTGGGCTCGTGTAGATTCAAAACCTGGATGTCAAATTGGTCAGGACGATAAATCTTGGGCTTTTGATGGTTTTAACGTAAGTTAAATCAAATCAAAAAAAGTTTTATCTTATGTCTCTTTAAATAAGTTTGTCAAATTATTCTCTAATCAGCTAAGAATGGTTTCAAAAGATTTATTAGACTTGCAATTAAATTATGAAAAATATTCTTAATTAATAACTCTATAGTGTAAGAAGATAACTCAAAATGTAGAGAGCAAATTTGGAAGTTCACATGGAAAGTGTTGGTGTATAGGCGATGTTGTGGGTTGTTTTTTCGACTTTGAAAACAGAGCTATGAGTGAGTTTTCAAGCTTTATTTATAAAGCAAATAATTTTTTACATTTTTTATAATCGTTTATTCACTTTCCAAACCTAAAAATTCGTCAAAATGTGACCCTTATTACTATATCCCTTCTTGTCATTCAAATTTCAAATCTAAATGTTTTGTACCGCATATATTTTTATACACCAATATATCACCAATATATCTATATCGCCAAAGCACCCAAACCACCTTTTTTGTCTCAAAAGTTTCATTCGTATTTAAGAATACATTCAGTATTAATTAAAGTAAGTAGGTATGTAGCTATTATACCTGCAAAAAATATCGTTAAAAAGTTAGGCAGGCTTTTTAGGAATATAGGTACATATACCTATTGCATTTATTTGGGTTTTAAAATAAGTACTGATAGGTAGGGTACTAAAACATAGGTACCTACTGATATTCATACATGTACTTGTACTTAATTGCACAAATCCTATTTGTTACTTACAATAATTAGGAAGAGAAAATTTTCAGTGGAGCTGCCGAGACATATGGACGAGTTTGGCAGGCAGGAGATATAATTGGAGTCTTACTAGATATCATTGACAGAACAATCAGTAAGTTGGACTTCTACATTACTACAGAATATTCAAATTAGAGTCAAATACTGATACTTAAAGAGTATCTTCGTACTTAAATCACTTACAAAAACTAATATTTTAAAAATAATATTTTACAAAAATTAGTTACTAGATAGGTAGTATAGATTTACTATTATGCTTATCAAGATTCATACATTGCTTAAATCTAAGTAGTTCAGTAGTACCATACCTAATTATTTGTGTAGCTAATATTAAAGACACTACTACTAAAAGTGGTATTTAGAAAAATTATATATTTAATATGCATTTTTGTGTGAATACCCTACTTATAATGCAGTTAATGTAGGTAGTAAATACTGATACTGATATAATATATTATAATGTGTTGGTAAATAACTTGTGGATAACCCCATGTTTTTTGTTAACTACTTACTACTTACCTATCCTTTAATATTTGTTGAATTCTCATAATGCTTTTTTTACACTCTGTGAAACATACCATGGATTTATATATGAAATTTTGCTATACAATTTTCAACAGGTTTCTCTCTGAATGGAGAACTTTTGATGGACTCGGTTGGAGGCGAAACTGCATTTACGGATGTACAAGGCGAGTCATTCGTGCCAGCTATTACATTAGGTTGTGGGCAAAGGGCCAAATTATTTTTTGGCCAAGATGTCAATGCTCTGAGGTAATAAAAATAATTCCTTAATTTATTAGTACTACTTACTAAAACTATTAATACTACTACTAAGGTATACATATGTAAGTTGGTATTTTATATCATTTTAATTTTTCTTTTCATTTCCTTCTCAAAAGATTCTTTACGACTTGGTAAGTATGAATATGCATAAAACATTTGAGTACCCTACTTATAGGTACATACTGATAATATGTTAATCGATTTTTTATGATTAAACCTAATTTATAGTGGTCTGCAAGAAGGTTATGAGCCATTTTGCGTGTAAGTTGATATAATACATATTGATATACATACATATAGTGTGCAAAGGGTATTAAAAGGTTATAAATCAAAATATTAATCGATTTTTAGGAACATGAATCGACCAATAACCTTTTGGTATACAAAAGATCAGCCTATTTTTGAAAGTAAGTAATGCTTAAAGTACCCTACCTAGGTATGCTTGAATAAATGTATTAAAATTTTATTTTAATTTTGCATGATAGATACCGAAGAAATAGAGGACTGCCCGATTGATGTTGCTCGACTACCCCCAGGAACAGACACCCCACCTTGCTTAAGAATTTCGCATAAAACTTTTGAAACAATGGAGAAAGCCAACTGGGAATTTTTGAGACTTTCACTTCCGGTTATCTGTCAAGATGAATTTATTGAGTATACATTTATTAAAATATCTCAATCTGTAAATACTACGAGTATAAATTTTGAATATCTATAAATTGATGCTAATTTACTGAATTTTAGCGAGGGTGAGAAAAATCGACGTTGGCAAGAAATTCGAATGCATCAAAGGAGACTCAAATCAACTGCTGTTGCAAATAGACTTCATCAAAGGGGCAATAAATTACAGCAATCGATGCTTAAATCTGGTTTCACAATGAACGATATCAAAGGTTCCACTCTATACCTATAAAAATACTTATAAAATCCACATTTCTTATAATAAATACCTTTAGAATTACAAAGAGGATATTCTGAAGATGGTGTCGAATCAGATGATCAACTATTAAGTCCAGATAGCTACGGTGGTAGTACAAGAGGTCGAAAAACAACCCCATCAAAACCAGCTCGAGGTTCACCACAAGTTCAAAACCGACAGTATGATCAAAATTTATTAAATGGATCACTTGATGTAAAAGAACCTACACCAGACCTTCAAGGCGAAGATAAAAAGAAAACAAGGGGGAAATCACCATTCAGGTTTGATTCTATCTACTTGTCTACTTGTTAAGATTCAAATTTGTCCGATTTTTTCAAGTATTTTGTAGAATTTGTAGGTTTAATAACCTAGTTTGTAGATTATATTTGTAGTTTTGATGAGAGTTTTTGTAGTAAATTAGTTTAGTTTAAATTAGTGTAGTAAATAATCTTTGTCATTTTTTTTCTACTTTTTCACTAACGGCTTTTCAAATCTAACCCAAAAAAATCAGTAGCCTGACTAGCATGTATTCCATCGATGAACTCACCGAGTTTGGAAAAGAATATGCAACGCGGTAAGCTTTCCATCTGTAGTCTACTACATTTTTACAAAAATGCTTTTTTTATATTTCAAAATACCATTTTGCTGTCCATATTTATACCGATACCTATCTTTGTGGACTTTTTTTTATATTTTCCTCAAAAACCTCGAGGATTCTAGTATTTTAGCAAATTGCAAATCAAGCTACAGAAATCACATACACAATTTGAATGAATGAGCCACAAAGATATAGGTTCAAAAATTGGATAGCTGTACTGTATTCTTGTTTTTTGCATCAAAATTGTTCCAAAAAATTGATGAAATTTGACTTGATTAATTTGGATTCGGATATTTTGTAGGTTTTTTTCAAGAAAGAAAGAAGGTGAAAAGGGATCAACTCCAGAACCTGAATCTGCAAATCAACTAATGGTTCGAAATGCTGAAGTTCGGTTGTCTCAAGTAAATATTTACTTAAATTATTGGTAGAAATTTTGAAACTTATATGGCATAATTAAATTTTTATTGAAATTTTAGAGCAGCCTCAAAATTGTACCACCAGCAGTTCCAGATCGTCGTGGTGGCAAAGGTGGATCACCAAACCTTCAGCCACAGCAACAAAAAATGGACATTGGATCACCAACAAGTGATGAAGAATTTGAAGAGGAGTTATTTGATGCTGATTGCTTGAAATTGATGAATGAATATTTCTACGGGGTTCGAGTTTTTCCTGGACAAGATCCAAATAAAATTTTCGTTGGTTGGGTAAGTTTAGCATGTCTATTTAACTTGTTTAGTTTAATTTTTGAAAAATCTATTTAGGTCACAACTCAGTACCATTTTCACAGTAAAGCTTTCTCCCAAGAGAAAGTTCGACACTGTACAATTGCCTCAATCGATGAATTTGATTCAGAATTTGAAAAGTAAAACTTGTAATAATTCTCATAATATGAACTAATTTATTCTTATCTTTGTGTAGTATTGAAAGGAATAGTTGTTACATGATCAGAGCTGATGATCTATTCAATGAAGTTTCTCAAGATGCATCAGGAAAAGGTCCTTCTCAAGGTAAACTCACATATTTTTGCAAAATTTTTGACAAAAAAATGAATTTTCCTTTCTCTGTAGGAATGTTTATCGGTTGTTTGGTTGATACTGCAACTGGATACATTAACTTTACTTGTGAAGGAAAACCTACTAAATATATTTATAAAGTACTGACAAAATCTAAATTTTCTAAAAAAAAATTTAAAAGGTATAAAGATTTATTTATGATTATTTTAGATGGAACCAGGAACAAAGGTAAACTTGTAATATTTTTATTTTAGTTTTTTAAAAGTATAATGGTTTTTCCAGCTTTTTCCAGCCATTTTTGTTGAAGCTACTAGTAAAGACATTTTGCAATTTGAATTGGGCAGGACACCATTAACACTGCCCATTTCAGCAGCAGTTCTTCAAAATTCTGACAAACATTTGGTTCCACAGGTATAAGTTCTCAAAATCAAGATAAGGATTTTTAATTTAAGATTGATATTTTAGTTTCCACCAAGATTGAAAGTTCAAGGATTGAAACCAAATCAATGGGCTCGAGTGCCAAACAATTCTTTGAGGATTCATGCCTTAAAATTGTCCGAACTTAGAGGTTGGTCAACTTTATCGGAGGACCCTGTATCGATGCTAGCCCTACATTTCCCGGAAGAAGATCGGTAAAATTTGTAAATTCTCATGACATGAACTTATTTACTCTTATTTTTATGTAGGTGTATCGATATTTTAGAATTGATTGAAATGGAGAAACTGCTAAGGTATATAGTATATAATCAGTTACAAAAATCTTTAAATTGATTTTTTTCATTTTTAGTTTTCATTATCACACACTCACTTTGTATGCTGCACTTTGCTACCAATCAAATTTCCGAGCAGCCCATGCTCTTTGTTCATATGTGGATCAACGACAACTTTTATATGCGACTCAAAGTGAATATATGTCGGGACCTTTAAGACGTGGTTTTTACGATTTACTTATTGCCCTACATCTTGAAAGTTTCGCAACAACCATGTAAGACTTTTGAACTATTTGTAGGTACTTTGTAGTGTAGGCTCTTGGTTTAATTTAATATTTTTCTAATTTCCCCAGGGAGGTTTGTAAGAATGAATTCATCATACCACTTACTCAAGATTTGAAAGAATTGTACGAGGATGAGAATATGAGACATAGTATCAGATCAGTTACAACTAATTCTATAAGACCTCAAATGACAATGACTGAAATTGAGTAAGTATTCAATTGACAAAAATAGATTTGAAAAATTTTCAAAAAATTTGAATTTTGTAAAATTTGTGAATTTATGAATTTTGGATGAATTTTTTAGTGAAAAAGTTGAAGATATAAGGTACCTTAGCAGTCCTGCATTTCCCCTGGAAAGTGTCAAAGATTTTGTGATGAGTGCACTTGAAGAGGCAGTTCGAATTAATCAAGTTCATAATCGAGATCCTATAGGAGGAAGTAACGAGAATCTTTTTGTGTAAGAAAGCTTAGATCTTGAGAAAAATACATACTTATAGATTAATCCATATTTTACTTCTAGACCCTTACTAAAATTGGTTGATAAGCTTTTACTTGTTGGAATCATTCGTGATGAAGAGCTCTCGAGACTATTAGTTATGATTGACCCTGTAACTTGGGATCCTGAAATAGAAAATCGTAAGAATCAATAGTCTATGGAGTCTATACATATACATTGCAATTTTTTAACTTTTGGTTAGCTCAAATATTTTCATTTCAACGATTCCCACAAGAGGATGATGGTGAAGATCATAGAAAAGGCTTGCTTCAAATGGAAGTTGCTGAAGGAGTTAAACTTCAAATGTGCTATCTACTTCATCATATGAACGATGGTATATTATTTAATTTCCTTGAAAAAATTTTTCAATATTTTTTTCACTTTCAGTGCAAGTTAGACATCGAGTCGAGTCAATTATTGCATTTGGGCATGATTATATTGGAGAAATACAAAGTGTAAGCATAAAAGAAATCTACAAGAAAGTCAATTTAATTTAAGTTACTAATTTCAGGACCAATTGAGACGGTATGTTGAGATTAAACAGTCAGATTTACCATCAGCTATTGCAGCAAAGAAAACTCGAGAATTCCGATGTCCACCAATTGAACAGATGAATTCAATTCTCAATTTTAAAAACTTGGCAGAAGAGGAAATGGAAAATTGTCCATGTGGTGAAGATCTAAGGCAAGGTCTCATCGATTTCCATGATGATCTTATGAGTAAACTGTCACTTGATGGACTTGCAGAAGAAGAAAGTGAGGAGGCTGCAGGTGAAGAAGGAAAACTTGGAATTGTCACAAAAGTTGTGAATATGATGAACATTGTCAAGAAATTAGAGCCACCTGGACCACCGGTAGTTGAAGAACCTCCAAAAGAAAAATTACCTGAAGAAATATTTAGAAAAGTTTTGACAACTACTATCGTTAGATGGGCAAAAGAAGCTCATTTCGAGTCACCTTTATTGGTTCGAGAAATGTTTGGGTATGAATTTTTGAATATTTTTACAAAAAATGCAAATATTATACCTGTCCTTATCTTTTCTTTAGATTACTTTTGAGACAATATGATCAAGTGGGTGAATTAATCAGATCTTTAGAAAAAACCTATGTATTCAGTAGCAATACTTCCGATAATATTGATGCCATGTGGGTCGGTTTAAGTCGGATTAGAGCTTTACTTCCAGTTCAAATGTCTCAAGAGGAGGAAGTCCTCATGAGAGTTCTCCTATGGGATCTTGTACAAAATCATGTTTTCTTCCAACACCCTGATTTAATCAGAATTCTCCGTGTTCATGAAAATGTGATGGCTCTTATGATGAATACACTTGGTAGAGCTGCAGCTCAATCTGAAAATGCATCTCCAACTGCAGCTGGAACAGGAACCTTAAGTAGTCAAGATGAACAACCACCAAAAGAAAAAGTAATCTTAAAAAAATTTATGAAAGTTTGATTTTTTTTACAGTATTCTTATTTTAGGACACATCTCATGAAATGATTGTCGGCTGTTGTAGATTTCTGTGCTACTTTTGTAGGACCTCAAGACAGAATCAGAAAGCCATGTTTGAGCATTTAGGATTTCTTCTGGAACATAGTAATATCCTTCTAGCTAGGCCTTCACTTCGAGGTTCAACACCTTTGGATGTTGCCTATTCAAGTTTGATGGATAATACTGAACTTGCCCTAGCTCTGAGAGAACATTTGCTAGAGAAAATTGCAGTGTACTTATCACGATGTGGACTTCAATCAAATTCAGAACTTGTTGAAAAGGGTTACCCAGATTTAGGATGGGTAAGTTAACATTAATAATAGAACAATTACTTTAAGTATCCGTAGATGTAGATGAATTAGGTTAATATGGGAATTTTTTTTTAAATCAATAGGATCCCGTTGAAGGAGAAAGATTTCTTGACTTTTTGAGATTTTGTGTATGGGTTAGTGGAGAAAGTGTCGAAGAAAATGCAAATCTTGTAATTAGGCTATTGATCCGTAAACCAGAATGTCTTGGCCCAGCCCTACGAGGTGAAGGCGATGGATTATTAAAATCTATTATTGATGCAAATAAGGTTTGGAAATTATTAGTGAATTCATGCTCTAATTTAAGAAAATTTCTAAAAAAAAATTGTTTTTAGATGTCTGATAGAATTGCTGCTCAACGTAATGGTCTTTTACTATCTGACAATTTCGACCATCCTTTACCACAAGGAGATGATGATGAGGATTACATTGATACTGGAGCTGCGATTTTAGCATTTTATTGTACCCTAGTTGATCTTATGGGACGTTGTGCCCCTGATGCCTCAGTAATTGCTCAAGGGAAAAATGAATCTTTAAGAGCTAGAGCAATTTTAAGATCACTTGTCCCACTCGAAGATTTAACTGGAGCCCTAAGTTTGAGATTTAGTTTACAACCTAGGATTGTTGAGGGTGAAGATGGTCCTAAAAGTGATATGCCACCAGGTTAACTTTTTCAAAATGCATAGATACCATTAGAAATCTAAATGATATTTTTCAATTTAGGTCTAATACCAAGCCATAAACAGAGCATTGTTCTATTTCTCGAACGAGTTTATGGAATCGAAGACAGTGAATTATTTTTCAGGATTCTGGAAGAAGGATTTTTGCCAGATTTGCGTGCTGCTTGTATCGTAGTTCAAGATGGATGTGAATCAGGTACAATATTTTTACTTAGCACCTTTCATATTACATGTCTTACAACTATAAGACTTTTATTTATGTATTTTATTTCAGATATGGGTTTAGCTCTAAACAGATATATCGGAAATTCAATTTTACCTTTACTAATATCACACTCGAGATTTTATGCTGAAGCAGATAACTATGCTTCCCTTTTGGATGCGACCCTACACACAGTGTACAGACTTTGCAAGAATAAAATGCTTACAAAAGGACAAAGAGAATCTGTCTCAGATTTCCTTGTAGCTCTCACAAGTCAAATGCAACCCAACATGTTATTGAAATTATTGAGAAAATTGACTGTCGATGTGTCAAAATTATCAGAATACTCGTCTGTCGCCCTGAGATTACTTACTTTACATTATGAAAGGTGTGGGAAATATTATCAAGGGTCTCCTAACCCTTATGGAGTTGCTTCAGAAGAGGAAAAAAGACTTACTATGATGCTATTTACAAATATTTTCGATTCACTTTCAAAGATGGTAAGCAGCATTTACATAAAAATAATTTTGCTAGATTTCCACAAGTTATTCCATATCTAAATTCTTTGATTTTATGATTTTTGACCTATTGAAATCACAAATGTCAGGGAATTATTTAAAAAATTTAAAAATATTGACTGAATTTATTTTGTTTTGAGAAATCAAAACAGTCATTTAGTACCTAACATTATCTAAATTAAACTGGGATTTTATGAAATTTTTAAAAGATCTTTCAATTAAAAAGGTACTTAAGTAACTGATCGATACTATTTCCTTTTTTAGGAATATGATCCAGAGTTATTTGGAAAAGCTCTGCCTTGCTTAAGTGCTATAGGTTGTGCTTTACCACCTGATTACAGCTTAACCACCGGACTTGAAGATGAGCTATTTAGATCTAATTCTGATACTGATGGTCCTTATGATCCTCAACCTATTGATACTCATAGGTATGACTTATTGACACTATAGCATTTAGACATTTCCTATATTCTATATTAATAATTTGGCTCTTTGGAAAAAATTTAGCATTCAAGTAACAGCTGATATCAATAATCTAGTCAATAAATTTTCCGAACATTATCATGATGCCTGGTCGAGTAGAAAATTTGAAAATGGATGGCATCAAGGAGAGCCTTATAACTGGTCTGAGAAAACGCATCCAAGATTGAAACCCTACAACAGATTATCAGAATATGTGAGAAATTTTATATCATTTTTGCTTTGATTGATTTTATTTATGGATTCTTCTAGGAAAAAGAGAGATATAAAGATCCAGTTAGAGAATCATTAAAGGCACTTTTAGCTCTTAATTGGGATATTGAACAAAGTGAAGCGGATATGGGGATGAATAGGACTCAAAGTCAGAGAAGAAGTTCAAGAGCTAGCCTTGTAAGTTATGTAAAAAATTGAAATTTTTTGATCCTAATGGAGTTTTTATACAGGGTACTGATAATTATTCTCCAAGACCGGTTGATATGAGCAATTTGACTTTAAGTAGGGAAATGCAAAATATGACAGAGAGGTACATGCTTTATTACTTGAAAAGTACCTACACACTATTACTTCTATTTAAAATTAAATTTTTTTAAAGATTGGCCGAAAATGCTCATGATATTTGGGCAAGGAAAAAGAAAGAAGAAATTATTCAGACAGGTATACATCCTGTTATTAATTAGTAAAAATTTAAAACTAATTTCAATTCAGGTGGTAGTCCACATCCTCAACTTGTACCCTATGACCTACTGACTGACAAGGAGAAAAAGAAGAATCGAGAAAGATGCCAAGAGTTATTAAAATATATTCAATTTCAAGGCTACAAATTGCGAAGGATTGATAAATTTCAATCCAAAGAAACTCTTGTTACAAAAGGAGCTTCAGATATTGAAAGGAGATTTGCATACAGTTTATTGGAAAAATTGTTGCACTATATGGACATTTCTTCGGTATTTTTTGAGAACTTATCCTAAAAACCTAAAAACCTAAAAAACCTAGTATGCCTTTTGTACATGCAATTATTTTTTAGATCAATATGAAAATGTTCAAACCTTCGTCAAATTACAGTCGAAGAAATAGTTTCAAAGATACGAGTCGAGATGTCAAATTCTTTACAAAGGTAACTAGCTACTTTTGTAATTTCGTTATTTAAAAAAATCTTATTGGGCTTTATAATAGGTTGTAATGCCTCTAATGGAGAAATATTTCAGTGTTCAAAAGAATTATTTCATAGCGGTTGCAACAGGTAACCTTATAGGTAGTTAATTAAGCCCTTAATAAATCTGATTTATTCAAATTTTAAGCCAATACAACGAGTGGAGCAGCATCTTTAAAGGAAAAGGAAATGGTCGCAACGTTAGTTTGCATAAAATTTTCAAATATCTTAGATTTTTTGCTATTTGTATTATTTCGAAATTGTAAAGCTCCTATTTGACCAAAGCTATAATTTGATTATTTTTGCAGACTATTTTGCCGACTTTCTTCTCTACTTCGAGCCAAATTTAATGCTTTCGGAACAGATGTCAAAATGACCGTTAAATGTCTACAAGTATTAATAAAAGCATTCGATGCTCGAACGATTTCAAAAATGTGTCCTGAATTTATTCGATCATCCGTTTTGACTTTTTTCAATGCTTGTGCTGAAGATTTGGGCACTCTAATCTTGAATCTTCAAGAAGGAAAATATCCTCATATTCGAGGAACACATTTGAAAACGTCGACATCACTCAATTATGTCCATTCAGTCGTACTTCCGGTTTTAACTGCATTATTTGACCATTTATCAGCTTATGAATATGGAAATGACTTAATTTGTAAGCAATTTCAGTACTCTACCTATCTAGTTTTTTAATAATTTTTTTTAATTTATAGTGAATGATCTTCAGTCAGCAGCTTATCGTATGCTAAATAGTTTGTATACACTAGGGACTGATACAAGTCTATCGAAAAATCGGAAATATATCAAAATTGAAATCGAGAGGTATAGGCCCAGTGTTGGTAGTTGTATCGGAGCTTTTGCATCAACTTTCCCTAGTAAGAATTTATAGTACTCTAAAGCATCAATAATATTCTAAAAATGATTATTTTTTTCTAGTTGCCTATCTTGAACCTCATTGTAATAAAAACAACACTTATTCACTTCATCACAAGCTTGATTCGGGTGGTGAAGGTGGAGATATTACAGCTAGACTTTGCTCAAATGTTCCAAATCTTGACCAGATATTGTTGGAAGTTGAACAATTCGTAGAATCTGGGAAAACTTATAACGATGTACCACATGTAATCGATATTATTTTGCCAATGCTTTGTTCATATTTGCCATTTTGGTGGGGACAAGGTCCCGACAACAATACAGCACCTCCAGAGTAACTTAAATATTTCTTAAAAATCCAAATTGGTATTAATAAATCAGGTTTAATTTGTATTTTTTGTTTTGTTTTTTACAAGTACCCTACCTTCTCAAATAACGAGTGAACATATGAACCGATTATTGAAAAATGTACTAAACCTCATTAAAAATAATATCGGAAATGAATCTGCTTTATGGATGACTAGAATTGCAGCATATACAGGGCAAATCATCATAAATTCATCTGAAGAACTGTTGAAAGATGTATTTTTACCATTGGCTGAAAAAGTTCGGAAAAGAACAGGTATGAACAGGTTTTCATATTTTTTAGTTATTTAAGTAAACTGTTTATCCAAAATATTGATTATCTGTCTCAATTTTTACGAAATTTCAAATTATCTGTCTAAATTTTGACATTTTGAATGCTTCGATTTCAGATCTACTCTTTCATAAAGAAGAATCTTTAAAAGGATTTTTGAAGTCAGCAACCGACGATACTTCTCAGGTCGAAGGTCAACTTCAAGAAGAATGGCAATTACTTGTTCGAGATATTTACGCATTCTATCCATTACTTATCAAATACGTTGATTTACAACGTAATCATTGGCTAAAAGAGAATACTATTGAAGCTGAACATTTGTACAAATATGTTGCTGAAATTTTCAACATTTGGTCCAAATCTCAATTTTTTAAGAAAGAGGAAACCAATTTCATATCAGCTAATGAAATCGATAATATGGCTTTAATTATGCCCAGTTCAAGTAGAAGAGCAGTAGTTAGTGAAGCATCTGTAAATCAATCTGGTGGTAAAATCAAGAAAAAGAAACGAACTCGAGATAAGAAACGAGATAAAGATAAAGAATTAGCATCAAGTTTGATGGTCGCTTGTCTCAAAAGGTTACTTCCAGTTGGGCTCAATTTATTCGCTGGTCGAGAGCAGGAATTGGTCCAGCACTGTAAAGACAGATTTTTGAAGAAAATGCAAGAAACAGAGATCTTTGATTTTGCCAAAAATCAACTGACACTTCCAGATAAAATTGATCCTTCTGATGCAATGTAAAGTACCCTACCTATACTTAAATATTTTGAAATAGAAATTTTATTTTGTGTTTAATGTTTTCAGGTCTTGGCAGCATCATTTGTATTCTAAACTAGGTCAAAAGAAGCAGGTAGTGACCGAAGAACAAAGTAAGACAAATCAAACTCTAAATAAGCAGCAATTGCTCGAAGAATTGATTGCAAGGATTGTTGATATGGCCAAAGTTTTGTACGGTTTACATATGGTAAAAACACATCTAAATTAGTTTAAAGATAGTTAGAAATGCCTACTACAAATGTTAAATATCTAAATTTCAAGATCGAATAGCTAGCTAGGCATAATTCTTAATTTATTTGTTTAGTGAAAGTCAGGATTTGATGAATTTTGACCTCTATCAAATTTCAAGTGTATTTTAATTTTTGTTGACTTTCTCTTTCGTTCAAATTCAATTTTCTCCCCGTTTTTCACTCATGATTTCGTTTATTGTCATCTTTATAAAATTTATCCGCACTCTTTATGTTAATTTTATTGTTAATTTTATCATTTTTTGATCTGGTTTTTCCTTTTTTTCTTTTGTTTTTCGTCACAAATTGTTAGATTGATCATCCTCAAACACAATCAAAAGGCTCATATCGTGCTAAAGTCTCATGTGGTAGGAAGAAGGCTGTTATTGCTTGTTTCCAGATGAAAGCGATCAATTGTATCCCGAGGTATTTTTTTCATTTTGATTAACTTTATTTGACTCAAATTTATACGAGTAGATTCTCAATACTCGATAAAGTTTGAATTAATTCTTTTCCATTTGGAATTTGGACTAATCCAGAACCAGCATGAAACTAATTTTTTTTTTGTTTTTTACTAACCAACATTTCTAACAATTATCAGGCATAATTCATCGAGGTTTTAAATAAGTAAATAAGATGTAATCGTATCGTAGTAGATTCTAATTCTAGTATCGGTAATTTAGCTTATTTTAGGATTTAGGATCATAAAATAATATTGATAACAAAAACTAATTTATTGTCTGTAATTAGAAAGTGTTTTTTTCGCTTGCTCTTAACCTATAGGCTTCACTACCTCCAAAGAAAAGTTGCTGGAGAAAGGTTCTTTCTGCAGCTCGCAAAAGAATGGTTCTTTCCTGTTTAATTGGAGTTAAGTTCTTCCAAATTAAAAGGTAATTTTAGACTAGTACGAGTATACTATTAATATTACTAAAGTAGATGTGAGAGTATTTAATTTAGAAATTGACAAAAAAGTGTGAATGATTGTTTTTGAAAACTAATTATTAACACAGCCGTATTTTTAAAGCTTTAATGCCAGAACTTAATTATTGTTAAATCTATTTTAGACATCGGGCAATCAATATTTTCCTAAGAACTTATCGAGAGCTTTGGCTTTCTGATGACAACTGCGGTCAAGAAGTTATGATTGAACATCTCACGGTAAAGAATCTAGATACTTTGCGAGAATTCTGAAATTAATTCGTTTTTTTTGGATTATTAGCAAACTTTTGAAGATGCTGAATTGAAAAAGAAGGATGAAGAAGAGGAAGAAGGCAAACCTGATCCATTGACCCAATTAGTGAGAACTTTTATTCGAGGTGCTATGACTGAAAGGACAGGTAAAATTTCCAAAATTTTCAAAAGTTATGAACATGAGACATGAATCCTACCCTACTACTACTGTATAGTGTATAGTGATCATTTGTGAAAATGTCTAATCTAATATACTAATCAAATATTAACAAAGTCTCAATATTAAACATGCAGCCTTTTCATTTTATGGAAAAAAATATGGAGGAAAAAGTAAACCAACTAATCTGAACCTGAACAGAAATTAAATCATATCTTTTAGATGAAAGATTTTCAATTTTTTTATATTATTTGTAGGGGCTTTGCAAGAAGAACCGTTATATCTCTCATTTGCTGAAATCCTATGCAAATCTTGTGGTGAAGAAGAGGAAGAAGGTGGTGATGAAGGTGGTGAAGGAGAAGAGGGTGAAGGCGGTGCTTCAATTCACGTAATTATATTTTTAAACTCTAAATTTATAATTTTCAAAATTTTAATCAAATTAACAAGCATACTGATACAATGGAAAAACTAATGGTAAAATAACAAAAAACTAACCGGTAGTATCTAGACTGTAGTATAGTTTTCAAAAACTAAATTAATAAGATTGAATGAAATTACATAAAATTGCATCAAATTACTGATTATATCTCCAGGAACAAGAAATCGAGAAGCAGAAATTACTTTTCCATCAATCTCGACTTGCATCTCGAGGTGTGGCTGAAATGGTACTTTTACATATCTCAGCATCGAATGGAGAAAATAACGAAATGGTCCGAAAAACACTCGAAATGGGAATTACTATTCTACGAGGCGGTAATATCGACATTCAGATGGTAATTTAGTTAGAATATTTAAAGAATTTAAAGGACTTTTTAAAAAATTGAATATATTATATAGAGTATGCTCAATCATTTGAAGGAGAAAAAAGAAGTTGGTTTCTTCACTTCTATAGCTGGATTAATGAACTCTTGTAGTGTTCTTGATCTCGATGCCTTTGAAAGAAATACAAAAGCTGAAGGTATGATTGGGCAATATTAGATTCTTGACCCGCTATTTATAAATTGAATTCTGAAGGACTTGGTGTTGGAGCTGAAGGAATAGCTGGAGAGCAAAATATGCATGATGCAGAGTTTACATGTCTTTTATTCAGATTTATTCAACTTACATGTGAAGGTCACAATTTGGAATGGCAGCAATTTCTTAGAACTCAAGCTGGAAACACTACGACTGTAAGTATCAGGAGTATCTAGTAACATATTCAAATTTATTTATGCAAATATTATTAAACTTTTAGGTTAATCTTGTCATTTGTACTGTGGATTATCTACTAAGACTTCAGGTTTGTGGACAAGTTTAAGGTTTTCCGAGTTAAATAGAGTTGGTTTTATTAAAAAGTGAGCAAAGTAAAGCTCTAATAATAGATTTTGATTTAACGAATTTCGAAATTTTACGTAGTTTTTGAGTTTTCGGTTTAGAAGTATGACTTGAGATTTGAGATGAGGATTGATTACAGCTAGTATGATATCTAATTACTACTTTTTAATTTCTATTTTAGGAATCAATCATGGATTTCTATTGGTGAATATTTTTTAAAATTTAATTAGCTATGTAAGTTATTTAATTATTCCTTAAACTTGTAAGGCATTATTCGAGTAAAGAAATGATCGATCCTGCTGGAAAATTAAATTTCCTTAAGGCAATTGGAGTGGTAAGATTCTTACAAAATTTAATATTCTAAAAATCTTTTAAAAAATGAATATCAATGATATTTCGTGATTAGGCAAGTCAAGTATTTAACACATTGTCTGAAGTTATTCAAGGACCATGTACTCAAAATCAACAAGCATTAGCTCATTCTCGTTTATGGTAAAAAAAAATCAAAAAAAGACCTAGGTACCTCTGCTTATATTTAAATTTTATAGGGATGCTGTTGGAGGTTTTCTCTTTTTATTCGCTCATTTACAACCAAAATTATCAAAAAATCAGAGCCAGCTTGAATTACTGAAGGAACTTTTAAATCTTCAGAAAGATATGGTGATTATGATGCTTTCTATGCTTGAAGGTAACATTATGAATGGAACAATCGGAAAACAAATGGTTGATACTTTAGTTGAATCTGCTTCAAATGTTGAGGTAAAAATTTACATAATTCGAATTCTATACAGTTTATATTTTGATCATAATTTTAAAAATCATAACTTGAATTACTTTACATTTTACATGCTCACTCATTTACTATTAAAATATTGGGATTTTTTCAAAAAATTCAGAAAATCCTTAAATATTTCAAATTGTTCTTGAGATTAAAGGCATTAACAACATCTCCATCTTTTCGGGTATACTTTTCAAAAAAAAATCACATTTTTCGAAACTCAAGTCCTGTATGCTCGGCTGCCTTTAAAGCTCACAAATGCAAGCAACAAAAAATCTGCAAACATTTCTACCAAAAATTATATTTTTTTAAGTATCTTTTTATTTGTATTTCTGCCAGAAAATTGCACATTTCTGTAAAAGCCTTTGTGAAATACCCAATGCAAATTACCGATCATATTTTTAAAATTATCCTTATTGCCATATTGCTATTATATTCTAAATTCTCTAATTTAGATAATTCTTCGATATTTCGACATGTTCTTGAAGTTAGCAGATCTCACTTCCTCACCTGCTTTCCAGGTTTGCATGAGTGCATTTTTGCTTTTTCAAGCTAGCTCTTTCTTATCACTTATATTTTTCAAAATTATATATTAAATCACTTACTTACTTATACTGAAATATAGGAAGTTGATACAAATAAAGATGGCTGTGTTACACCTAAAGATTTCAGAGATAAAATGGAAAGCGGAAAAAATTATACAAAGTAAGATCAATTAAGCATACATTTGCTAGTAGGGTATTATGTACCCTATATTACTAACTTTTTTGTATTTTAGGGAAGAAATTGATTTCTTACTCAATTGGTAAGATCAATAAATCATAATTATGTTGATTGTTCACTTCAAAAATTGTCTGAATTTTTTAGTTGTGATACAAATATGGATGGTAAAATCGATTATGTTGAGTTCACAGATAGGTTCCATGTAAGTACTGATACTGATATTGTTTATGACATTCTTTCAAATAATTTATGAAATTGATATTTAGGAACCTTCTGAAGAAATCGGCTTCAATTTGGCTGTTTTGTTGACAAATCTTTCTGAACATATGCCACATGAACCAAGGCTTGCAAGATTCCTAGAAACTGCTGGAAGTGTATTGGTATGAAAAAATAACAATTAAATTATCTAATATGTAGTAATTTATTAGTTTTTTGTCTTTTTTAGAATTACTTTGAACCATTCCTAGGACGTATTGAGATTATGGGTGGTAGTGGACGAATTGAACGAGTTTACTTTGAGATTAAAGAATCGAATAAAGAGCAATGGGAAAAAGAACAAATCAGAGTAAATATGCTCATTTAGCAATATGTAAATAAGAATTTAAATATCTAAATTTATATATTTTAGGAGTCAAAACGTGCATTCTTCTACTTTGTTGTTACTGAAGGTGGTGATAAGGAAAAGTTGGAATCTTTTGTGAATTTCTGCGAAGATGCCATTTTTGAAATGCAACATGCTTCAAGTTTAATGGCAAGGTTTGAGCTAGAATTTTTTTTGAAATAACTATTAAATTATTACCTACTTAATTTTTTTTAGCGAGGACGATGGTGGTGGTGGTAATAAGAGCAAAGCCGCATTCAAAATGCCAGACGAGGACGAAGATAAGTAAGTTTCATTAAAAATTGAAATATATTTTTCAACTTAAATCATTATATCTGTACTTTTAAATTATTATCACATGTTTGTTATTGTTAGTATATGTATTGTGAAATTTTTGTAAGCTACTAGATACTAGAGGGAACCTACCTATAAATACTAGTTTGTATTATTCCATAGAATTAGATGTGTCTTTATCCTTTTGTCAAAATTTAACATTTTGGATTTTTTTTGTTTAAAAAGCAGCGAACTTGCCTGGTATGAAAGGTGAGGTTTTTGTTTTAGAATAGAAAATTGTCGCTTTGTAGTAACTAACAATTTTAGTACCCTACCTATAAGTACCTTGCCTAACTATTTGTAAAAAAATAGATATTAACAAAAGCAATACGACTTTCTTTTGAGTTTTGATTTTAAATTCAAAATTTTTTAAATAGGGGTACCCCAGCTAAACAAGCCTATGTCGCAGCCAAAGAAGGTGTCAAAATGTGTTTCTCATTTTTATCGCCAGCCAATTTGAAAATGAAGGCTCGAGAATTACAAAGTAAATCCGGTGCGGAGCTTGCCACTGGATTTTTCAAGATATTCTATTACATACTTTTATATGCAACTCTTTTAAATGTTAAAATACTCAAGTAAGTGACCTCAAAACCTATTCTTTGATGCAATGTGAATAAACTTTCTCCTTTGCAGGTATATAGGAAGATTTTTACTCAATTTAATGAGGGGACCCAAGCCTGAAAAAGTAGAAGAGGAACAACTTGAAGATACATTTACCTCAAGTCGTCAAAAAGTACCACCTATAGCTTCAATAAAACCTCCTGAACCTGAACCTGCTGTTGAACAAAGTGGACAATTACAGATTTATAGTGGTGGAGAAAGTCGAGGGTCACCAACAGAAGAAAGGATAGCCAAGACAAGTGATGGTGAGCAAGAAGCATCAAGTGGTGGTGAAAGTAGTGGAAATGAAAGTAAAGCTTTAGTTGTAAGGAAAGCTGAAGATCCTCAAAATAGTGCTGTAGCACTTTTGATGCCAAGGGTTGATAGAGCTAGTATCCAACAAGCTGCTGATATAGCAGGTAAATTTTCAAAAAATTGTATTTAAATTGAAAAGAAGTTGGATGTTTGTGCTAAAATATTCTGGCTTATAGCTCAACAAAAAGCTGTTATGGACGCTATTGAAAGAGAGAAAGCAAACTCACAAAATCAAGAAGTTCCAGCATTTTACCAAGTATTTTTAAAAGCACTTTCTCCCTACATAATTAGTTTAATTCAATAAAACTTTATATTTTTCTAGATCGACTTTGCCAAATACCTTAAACTATTGATGAGTTTATTGGCTCGGAAATTTTATACCTTGAAATTTTGTGCTCTTATACTTGCCTTTATGATCAATGTTGCTCTATTATGGTTCAAAGTACTGATACTTCCTAAATTTTTTGAAATACCTACGAAATAGCAACTACTAGAATTTTTTTATTTAAGGCTACATCTCTTGATAACGATGATGATGATGGAGATGATGGTTCGGGATCTGGTGGATTTGGGAGTGGAAGTGGAAATGATGATCTTTTAGAAACTGGTTCTGGTTCTGGAAATGGTTCTTTAATTGATGAAGATGACGATGAAGAAATTCTTGAATATATTCATCTAGATGAAAATTGGGCTGATTATGGAGCTTTTATTCGACTAGCTGCTGTCGTTCATTCAATTATCTCATTTGCACTACTTATCTCTTACTATCATCTCAAAGTAAGTATCATCACTTATCCTATAAAATCATTTCAGGATATCATTTCACGATTTTTTATAAAGGTTCCATTAGCCATTTTTAAGCGTGAAAAAGAAATTGCACGTCGATTAGAATTCGATGGACTTTATATCGAAACTGAGGATGAAGAGGGTGGCTACAGAGTTAAATGGGATCGACTAGTTATCAGTGCCAAATCTTTTCCAGACTCCTACTGGGACAAATTTGTGAAAAAGAAAGTTCGACAAAAATATTCAGAACAGTTTGATTTCGATTCAATAAGTACACTACTTGGGATGGAAAAGACCAGTTTTGATGTTCAAAAAGGATCTGGTGGAATGTTTAGCTTGTAATAACAATATCACTTTAGAATTAAATATTCCAGAAATACTCAAAAAAATTCTATTTTTTCTAGTATTATTGATGTTGATTGGCGATATCAGATTTGGAAAGCTGGCGTCACTTTCACCGATAATGTAACCTTATCACTTATCAATGATCATGAACTTTGATCTTGAATTGACGAATTTGTTATTTTTTTTGTATATTTTACAGGCTTTCTTGTACAGTTTGGGTTATTTCGTGTTCTCGATCTTGGGAAATATCAACTATTTCTTTTTTTCGATTCATTTACTTGATGTTGCTTTTGTTATTCCATCGCTCAAGACTATTTTACAATCAGTCACTCATAATGGAAAACAAGTAATTTTTTTTTATCATAATTTCATAATAAAATGCGGTCATACTAATGATATTAAAATTTAAATTCACAGTTGATGCTCACTGTAATGCTATTATCAATCATTGTGTACATTTATACCGTCATTGCGTTCAACTTTTTCAGGAAATTTTATGTTCAAGAAGAGGATGAGGAAGTTGATCAGAAGTGTCACGATATGTTCACGGTCTGTCTGTTCTAACTTTATGATATTTAAATATCACTGTTTTTCAAACTAAATTATTTTTCCTGTTTTAGTGCTTTGTATTTCATTTATACAAAGGCGTTCGTGCAGGTGGAGGTATTGGTGATGAAATTGAATCACCTGATGGCGATGGCCTTGAATATTTTAGGATATTGTTTGATATCACATTTTTCTTCTTTATCATCGTTATTCTATTGGCCATTATTCAGGGTACTTTCAAATCTTAAATAATTTGTACTACAACTACTCGTAGATATGTTTTCAAATAAATAATTTTTACCCAATTTTAGGTTTGATCATTGATGCTTTCGGAGAGCTGAGAGATCAATTGAATTCAGTTTCAGAAAATCTTGAAGCAAATTGTTTCATTTGCGGAATGGGTGCGGACTTTTTCGATTCAGTTCCTCATGGTTTTGAAAATCATGTTTTACAAGAGCATAATCTAGCGAATTATCTATTCTTTCTGATGCATTTGATCAATAAACCGGATACGGAATATACGGGACAGGAGACTTATGTTTGGAATATGTATCAGCAAAGATGCTGGGATTTCTTCCCAGTTGGAGATTGCTTCAGAAAGCAGTATGAAGATATTCTAGGAGGCGGAGGAGCGGCTAAAAGTGGTGGAGAATAAAAATTTCAATTTTTTTCAATTAACCGTCCCATTATATACTACTTTATACTACTATCTATATTATGCAATTAGATACCAAAATATTCTACAGATGATAGAAATAGTTTACGATTATATGGCAAATGTTTTGTAGTAAAGGATTGTTCAGCATTCATTATTTTGTATAAAACCTTGAAAAATATGCCTTAAATCTACTATATACTCGTATTTAATTTAAGAAAACCTTACTACTTACTACTATCTGTATTGTAAATTGTACCTAGTATAATTGGAAAAGGCCATTTTAATTGATACAAAAAGACCTGAATATTACCTATAATATCGATACTTTACCTTACTAGTATACTTAAATATACTTAAAACCTTAAAATATTACCTAATTCAAGCCTTTTTATGTAACGGTAGGGTATGTGTGTGTGTGTTCATAGATATTTGATAAAATGATTTGAATATTTATTGAATATTGTAGTTGTAAAAGCTAAAAGCTAGTACTATAAGTATGTATACCTAAAGACAAAAAAGGGTTGCCTATACATAATGATTCTATTAAGATAATAATTGTTCAAATATTTAGGCTAGTAAATCTCATGAATACTTGAAATAATTCAATAAACTATTTTAGGTTTGAATAAAAACAAAAAATTCTCATTCAAAAAGTATGTAGGGTACTTACATTACATTAAATTGAGCTTGAACTGAGCATTAAAAAAGTAATGTGTAGACCAGCAGTATCCTACAGTACCATTAAAACTGTTATTCTGTTTCTAATTCAATTTTTAATCAAAATATATTTCAAAATATTAAACATAAAAAGGTTAAATACGAGTTAGTTATGAAGCTTTATTGGGTTCTATATTTTACCCAGTGCTAGTACTAGTTATAGATAATGTTAAAAGTTGAGTGTATGTATCTAGTGGTACAAAATATATTGATTTGCATAAATCTGGGAAAAGTAGACAGGTATTTTTAAAGTACACATTAGGTAATGTAATCTGTAATTACAATATTTAACTTTCCTTGAGATTATTATTCCAAAAACACTCGCTATTTGCTTTCCAAACTGCCCCATTTTCTTGCTCAGCATAGACTTCTTTTTTCCAAATCGGCACTTGAAAAATATTACAATTTATAAGAATTTTACTTTTCTAATAAGAATTCACAAAATTGTTCAAATACCAGTTGCTTTGAGTGCATTAATGCCAAATTGAACTGCTTCTAAAGATTCTTTCCTATGCTTTGATGAAATTGCTAGTACGATACTTGCTTCTTTTACAGGCACTAATCCTAACCTTGATATTTTCAAAATCATGATCAAAATCTTCGATTCGATTATAGAATACTTATCTTTGGTGTCAATATATGTAATATACCTATGAACAATTGCAATCTTTTCAACATCCCATTTTTCCCTGATTTGCTTGCAAATATTTTTGATTTCACCAACAGCCATAGGTTCATATGATTCATATTCAAGTCTTATGACCTTTAAAAATCAAGAAAAAATTAGAATTAGGCCCATACAAAAGCAAATATCAAATATTGCTGATTAACTTGACATTTCTGATTCAGTTCAGTTTCGATTTTGGAGTTGATAAAAAAATAAAAATAATGGAAATGTCTTTTATGGAAATCTATTGTACCTTTTTCCCTTCGAAATTATCTCTGGTAGTTCCAACAAATATCGAGATTGCACCACAATTCTCTGAAGCAACCAAGTTGGATACGTCATCAATATCTATCTTATTTTTTGTGAGTTCGACAATGTCCATGTCCATGCCTATTCCTTGTAATTTTTTCTCTTAAGATTATATCCTTATATTTGTACCATACCTACATTGTAGAGTAGATAAGAAAATGTTAAATACCAAATTTCGAGTTAAAATATATTATAGAACCTTGAAAAGAGTAAGAAGTTTATAGCTTAGGTTGAGTAATGCAATGAACGATTTTAAATTTAAGTAGTAGATAAGTCCAGAATAAAATCAATATTTCGGATCGGATGAATTTTTTGACCGATTTTTCTAACCAGAGGAAATTGGTGCTATAGAATAAGAATAGTAAAAGAGAGTTTTAAAAAAATCCTTATATCAGAAATATTTAATGAAATCAAAAGGAGCATGTAGGTAGGTACTTACGTATTATTGCGATTTCATCATTGGATGACAACTGTAGGATTTCTTCCGAGTCTAACTGGATGTAGGATTGATTATATGCCAAAATAACACAATTCTCTAGAGGTTTTAATGAAGAATATTCATCCACAATTTTCTCAAGAAGTTCTCGTGGCTTAAAATCTTTCCTTCCTTCAATTGAAATCTTTCCTTCGGACAATTTTGTCAATTCTCTTGCTTAAAAGACAAAATTTCTTATAAACAGGTGCTTTTACCTATCTACATAATGTACTTACCTACCGAGCCTACCATTATTTAAAGGTTAAAATATTTACCTTGTGCGAAAAAGAGTATCTTTATTGAATTCGAATCACTTCCTGCCATCAAAAACCGAATTTCTACTGAAAATAGTAGAAAAAATATTGAACTGAACCGAACACTTGTAGGCTATAA
Organism: Nanhermannia cf. coronata Gr-Ori-00579; assembly: GCA_034699045.1. Taxonomy (NCBI): domain Eukaryota; kingdom Metazoa; phylum Arthropoda; class Arachnida; order Sarcoptiformes; family Nanhermanniidae; genus Nanhermannia; species Nanhermannia cf. coronata Gr-Ori-00579. The sequence goes on along the minus strand of JAQIXA010000179.1, from coordinate 9,933 downwards.
GTATAGCTAGATACTTTGTAATATACCTAGGGTACTCAAAATTGAAATACTAGTAAACTGGAAACTTTAAACTGGCTAACCTACAAAAGTTTAAAGCATGAGTGCATGAGTCGAGTATTTCATTAGGTATATAAAGGAAAAATACAACTTACTCAAGTTAGTAAATAGAAAAATATACATGTTGATATTATATAATTACCACGAATAGAAACCTACATAAATATGGTTATGCACCTATACTCTATACCTACATATATTACAGCCTTGAGCTCTCTATCTATTTAAATGTCCCTCATATCATACGCTATCCTAATCGTAAAAGCATTACTTAATAGTATAAAAACTATTCCAATTTCAAAATAAGTTGATATACCTACGATACATAGAGAAAAATAATTATAATGCAGGCCAGGCTTTATACATTTTCAATTCAAGGTTAAATTTAAATTGTTTTAATATATTTCATAGAGTCAATCAGGTTATGTGTGTATTCGAGCAATACAAATGGTAGGTATAAAAAACAGTAGAAGTAAAAAAAAAAACATTGAATTTCGAATCAAATAATTTTGGTATACTTATACAACCAGTATACTAAATATAAAAATTATTACCTACATATAAATACTGTACGAAAACTGAAAACATTGGTAAAAATAATTAAGTATACGATAAAGATCGACTAAGAATAGAATAGAATTGAACACATTTAAAATGAATAGAATGTAAATGTAGGAGTATTTGAGATCAATCAATTTGTTTTTGTATCTTTAGATTTAGCTTTAACTTCATCCTCATCCTCCTCTTCTTCACTACTAGCAGAATCAAGATCTTGATATGAGAATGGAAATTCATCTGTATCGGTTGTTTTCATATTAGGAATATTCCATTTCTCCAAGCAGAGTCGTTTACAGCGAAGCCTGTCTTTATGAATCAAATCAACATCCTTGTAGCAAGAAATCAAATTTTTTAAACTGTGAAGCTGCTGTTGCCCCAAACTATTAAAACAAAAACAGCTTGTAAACTTCAATTTCAAGCAATATAATCATATCATATCATACATACAAACAAGAACATAATATATTTCCTATAATAACTAAGAATAATATTTCAATTACCTACCATTTGTTCGACTCCAAAATATATTTATAAAATTTTCGGCTGTCACAATTTTTAAGATAGTCCACGGGAACAAGTTGAGTGATTGTCCATCCTTGTTGATTAGTTGACTTTGAATTATTAGAAAAGCTCCAAAATTCTTGATGACATTTTTTGAGATATTGATAAATATTATCAACATTTGGACTTGATTTCTTAAATTGACAATACAAATATCGTTCTGAATTAGCCGGTCGACTCGTATTCGGTTTGTGGATGGCAATCTTTTCAAAACAAAGATACATCAAATATATCAGGCCGACACTGAATGGTGTAAAAATATCAAAGAATTTGCACACAAATGAGCCACCTAAAGCAACAAAATCCTTTTACTTTTACATAATATAACGACAACAATACATTAAGTACTTATAAAATAAAATAAAAACTTACCAGGTCGTACAATAGCTAATGCAATCAGGCACTGTGATAAATAAATCTGACCACTTAAGCTTTCTTGAATAGTTTCTCTACCTTCAACAGCGAAACCCTTTACAAATTAAATAAGTCTTATTAGAATAGCTTTAAAGTTAATTATTGATATTATTGTATACATAGTATTATATAAATTAACTAATAATTAAAAAAAATATTGGTTTGTTTCACACATGCTCTACTTTACAGAAAAATCATTTTTCCAAAAGTCTATACAACGGAGATTTGATTTGCCAAAGTTTTAGTTGCGTTAATCTCATATTGATTATAAACGCTCGAACAAAACTTTGGACAATTATCTAATCAATATAGGTAAAATTTATTATGTACTTACACCATCAGCCAGCATAAAATGAACTAAATCACCTCCGGTTTTTTCTTGAACTAATGTGATATACGAATTCACATTGTCTGGATTATTAACATCTCCATCTTCACCAGCTGCAGAATAATGAGATTTAGTTTAGTATTTTTATTGATAATGTTCAAAACATAACCTAATCTAGGGTAAAATATCTACTGAAAAATACTAATATGTACATTATATAATATACTAGTCATTCTGTTTTGTATCTTAATTTTTTTATACTTACGTCCATAATGAGGAAAGAAACTATTTCCTTCTCCTTTACCAAAGTCGTCTACACGAAAGTCTAATTCTCCGATAAGAGTAAATCCAAAACAAGTAGCATTTGCCTTTTTACGCCAAAATACATACCTAAAATAAGTAAAGTAAGAGTAAGTATGTAGTAGTAGTAGTAAGACAAGTTATAATTTGAATTTAACAAGTACCTATTTAGTTAGTTACTGATTATAAAAAATTAAAATTAGTTTACTTACTCTGTAAAACCGCCTGGACCAGCACAAACATCGGCAAAATAAAGTTTACCCTCACTCTCTTCATCATCAGCATAATTAGTTAAATTTAAGTAGTAGTCAAATTCAGCCATTTTCATTGCAGAACGATTCATAAAAAACATTCCTCTGATATATTCATAAATATTTGCTCTTTCTCGTGCACTCAAATATCTATCTGGATTTAACACGCCCAACAAAATCTAACAAAATAAGCATTTATTTAGCAATATTTAAAAGATAATCTAGAAAACTTAATTTTATATTTTAAAATTGTATCACACATGCTCTACTTTATAGAAAAATCATTTTTCCAAAAGTCTATACAACGGAGATTTACTTTGCCAAAGGTTTATTTCATTAGAATCATATTTATATTGATTTCAAATGTACTCAACACTTTGGGCCTGAGATAAAAATATTGGTATAATCTCTAATTCACAGTAATTGATACTCACCTTACCATCAACAACATTTTTATAAATTTCATTTTTACAAAAGGGAGATTTATCCATTAAAGTATTAGTTCTCGCTTCATTTTGTCTCCACCCAAAAAGCGTTGACAATTCTATTTTCTTGTTGTCACTAAAAATCCATTTTATCTCGCTATCAACAGGCTAAAAATTAAAAAAAAAGTTTTAATACATGCATAGTATACAATCTCTTTAAAATTAATTATTAAGCTAAATAATATTTTAAATACCTACCGGTTCTAGTTTCAATTCCTTTGACATGTCAAACTCAATCGCAAAAGCAATACGTCTTTTTAAATAGTCAACTTGTGACTTTGGTAAAGTATTTCCTTGTATAAAGCCCATTTTTATCTGTAAATTTACAAATTATTATTTCAGTTTTAGCAAATCTTAAGTACTGAACTATGTAAATATAGATAAATTCGTGTGTGTTTGTGTTATTTTATAATTATTTATTATGTTATTATTAGGTATGTTTATGTTATTATAAAGCTTACCAAAATCCTCTCTGAGGCTTTTAGAATCTCTAGATCGATCCATTTACCGTCGTTTAATACTGTATCATCAACATCTTCATATTCTTTTTGTACTTTATATTCAGGAACAGGCGAAGGCTTATTATCTCCATTATAATCTGGTACTTTTTCTGTATCTGCATCTGCATTGAGTCCACCATAAAAATTACTTGGACGAATCTTTAAATTATCATTCTCTTCGTTATCATCAGACTCTGAAATTGACAAGCAAATGAAAATATAAAACCATTATTAGCAATATTATATTATATTAGCAATTAAATAAAATAAAATAAAATAAAAGATAATGATAACTATCCATCAGTCCCCTGAGGCTCAGGTCACTGATGGTGATCAGGATCGTGATTATAATTATAATGGTTCAGTCCGTATCGCAACACAAAATGTATGGCGTAAGGTCAGCCAATAACATGTACGTATGTGATATAATAATCGTCTACTTATTGTATAATTGCATAGCTTAGGACTTAGGTTAGTAACCAGTTAGGTCGGATTAGAGATTTATTAGATTGGTAGTCGAACCTCGACCTCGAGCCCTAAATTATAAACTTAAAAGTAAACGTACTCCAATATCAATCTTTAAAATACCTAATCCTAATTTGTATTAAAATGCAAATTGCCAAGTTATTATTAAAGATGACAATGGAAGTTAATTGTTTTATTAACATGTATAAAGTAATTAATATCAAATCAAATGTCATGCTTTATTATTATTTTAATGCTTATTTTAATAAAGGCTTTATTTTTATTTTTACTTTTTACTCACCTCTTTCTCTATTAATTCCAAAAAGTCCAAGACCCAAGGGGACCAACTCCGGAACATAGTCATGATAAACGATGGCCTTCTTTTTGGGCATGACCTCTACTTACTATTAGACGAGCAATTAAAAAACAGTTAAATTAATAAATTAGGTAGATTAATTAAAAAAATAAATGAAAAAATGAAATGGAAAAAAAGCATGGACAAATTCAAAATTCTCAACAACATGCTTTTAGCTTAGCTTAGCTCTTATGTCTAGAGTCTAGAGATATGACTTTTATTCCGAATGCCCCAAACGTTTGATAAAAATGCTTTTTAAAAATATCAATTTGATTCAGCTTTGAAAAACTAAATATATCCCTCAATTTCACACTAAATTTACTTGATACTTGTAATATTGAGACAGATTGTTTTTCGGAGCTGAATCAAATGAATAGCCAACGATTTTAAGATTTTATTACAAAAACATCTACATAATTTTTGTATAATTTTATTTAAAAAACCAAATGCCTCAATTTTTTCAAGGACCGCTGCCCTATAATATATTACCTTATTAAGATAATATTATTATATAATTTTGGTTTTTCAGAGCTGAATTCATGTTTGAAATGATAAAGTATGTTATAGTAGATTATATTAATTAATATTTTTAAAATTATTTTGATGAGGATCGATTGAAACTGAATTGAAACTTTTATAAACATTTCGATTTCGAAATCAAGATATATTTGCCATAGATTTTCTTTATATTGTTTACTATGTATTTCAAATTTTTAGCTTGAATCAAATGCTGACAATTTTTTATCAATTAGTGAGCAATTAGTGTTTTTTAAGATGATAAATGTGAACTGTAGATGCTAAATACTACAGATTATTTACAATAAGACAAATTATAATTAGAACAAATTGACTTTCATTTAGTGTGTTTTAGAGTAGTTTATACTTATAAAAAGGTTTTTTAAATGACGCATCAATCACCTAGAAGACCAAGTCAAGGTGGTGCAAAAGGGGGTCATCATGGTGGTGCAAAAGGGGGTGCAAAACCGAGTGGACACTCTCAACAACGAAGACCCTCAAGTGGTGGTAGTAGAGTAAGTTTGACAATTTTTCCATAAAATTCTGCAATAAAATCTGTCACATCTTTAATGGTTCAATTTTTCAATATCTAGAGTCCTTCACCAGGTGGTAGAAGACCGTCAGGTGCAGCTGCTGGAAATAAAAGAGAAGTAAGCAAATTACTCTTAATACCTAATTACTATTTTGGCATTTCTATATAACCTAGATATTTTTATATTTTTTTTAGACATTTGCATGCTGTGATGGAAAAGCCTATTGTGAGATCCATGGTGTTGTCCGACCTGATAGGTCTGGAAAAAGACGGCCAAGTCATGGAACAAAAACCCCCAAAGGAGTGGCTTCATTTGCAATCGATAAAGAAGTCGCTTATGATGTTAAGGTACTCTTCATAATTTCAAATTTTAATAAATTACATATTTTTACTATAATTTGAAGGCTGATGACATTAAACGACACAGTGCAGATGATAAATTGGATCTGATTCAAAAAGCTCAACTTTGTTTAAAGTACCCTACCTATACTTATTGCATATTATAGTAGTAATTTAAGCGTTACTTTTTACTAAAATATTATTTTTTTAGGACAAATGAAGACAATCAAATCTGCTTTGTAGCTGCCAACATGCACTCACTTATCATAGATAATAAAGATCGATTTTTTAAAGAAGTCTTTCCTCATTTTGAAAAGGTACTTGAAAAGAAAGGTTCAGGACTTGAAACATACTGATACTTATCTTTTCACTTTTTATTGTATTTTATTGAGCTATAAAAGTCAAAAATAAGTCATTTTTATTGTAGACATTACATGGTCGAAAAAATGTTTTGATGCACGAAGATGCAGCCAAAAGTGCAGTCAAAGCCATTCATGAATTACACGGGAAAGATTCAAAATATGTCAAAATGCTTATGAGAATGGTTTATATGAATATTGACAATAATGACAAAAGTAAGTGATACAATAGAAGTAGTGAAGATTTGAATGAATATTTATCCTTTTTTACTATTTTTAGGGATCTCTTTCAATTGGGCCACTTGTCTAGGATATGTTCTCGAATTTCTCACAGTCAAAGAGATACAAAATGATGTAAGTTTTTCTTGAAAAAAAAGTTATTTTGAAGGATTTGATCATTCGAAGTGAGACCTTTATTGATCTTGTGAGACACTTTGACCCATCATTTCTCAGAACTTACCTTTAGAAATTGGATATACTCTAGTACAGTACAAGTTTCTATAATGTACCTACTATACATATAGTACCTATCCTATAACTAGGTAATAGAATAGAAATAAAGTTTCCAAGTCGCAATTATGGTGTCATATTTGTTTTAATGGAAAGTGAAAGCGGAGAAAGTAAATTGGAGAAAGTCTTTAAATGACAGACATAGCCAGTTTCCTTTGGCCTTTAGAACTTTATACAATTACTTTCTCCATTAAAAGATACCTTAGTACTAGTAGTAGGTATTAGGTACCTATATTTGTATATAGGCCAAATGTCCAGCTTAATGTCCCAAATTGACCGTTGTCTACTTTATTTTGGACTTTAATGTCTTTTTCTCGTAAACAAGAGATGACCGGACTTATCTCTTTTATTGCCAATTTTTAAAGGTATATGGCATGCGAATGAATTCTAAAAAAACTTTCAGCATTACCAAATCTATAAGACTAGAAGTTTGAAGGGAATTTGACACACATTGCTTTAGAAGATTTCAAAAACTAAATTAATTAACAAACTTGCAAAAATATCATTTAAGACTTTGCTTTGACTAGCTTTGATATAAGATTTGAGATAGGTACCTTTTTTTGTTGGAAAAATATGAGAAATCTCCAAATAACTCGTACATATTCTTAACATAAGTCAATCAAATACTCATTTTCAGTATAGAGAAATGAAAAGTCTTTATTATTTATTAATGAAATATTTAACAATTCAAGAACCTTATCGTGTGATTATTATAGGTTTATCCAGTAGTTGTAGAAAAATCGAAATCTCATCACGAAAATGCTAGGCGTGGTGCAGTAGTTGCAATTGCTAGAATTGCTCATCGAGTCCCTGAACAATGGTTTATGCATAATACGATTAATAATAATGTTTATAATATCATTAATTATTTCTAAAAACTTTGGATTTTATAATAGGTTTGTCCAGAAGGTTTTTCCAATTGTTATTCTTATTTGTACAAAAGATCACAGTCCGAGTATCCGGTTTCAAATGTACAAGAAAATTGGTGAGATTTGCGAACAACACCCGAGTACAAAGCATGACGTAGAAAAAATTGTACATCACGCTATTAAAGAAAATGATGCTGGGGTTAAAGCAGGTTATTACTTATACATAAACATTACTAAAATGTAATTATAATTATTGTACTTACCTACTTACAACTTACAAGCAATGTGACACTTTGGTCTTTACTGGTAGATAGGTAAATACCTTAATTTTGATAAGGATTACCTACATACTCGTATTATGGCTAAAATTCTGACTAAAATCTCACCTTGCTTGTAAACTAACGAGTTTTTAATTCAATTTCATTAAAATTAATAACATACTCCAATGTACTTTACTAACCCTATCTATAATTAAGGTGTTGTTTGTGCGATTTCAAACACAATTGCTCAATGCGGTAAACGGAAGGATAATGCAAAATTCTACTCAGCACTTTTACCATACCTTAAGAAACTGGTTAAGGAAGGATTTATGAGTAAGAAAAACCACAAAATATTCAAATTACAGAGTAAAATAAACACATTTCCTGGTTTATTTTAGATGGAAATACACCGCTTTTAGTCCAATTTAGGTATACCTAATTGTAAAATAAATGAAAGTTATTTATACCCAAGTATCTACCAAAGTCTAACAAACTTTTGAACTTTGTATTTAGTGCTGATTGTGCTCATGTAGCCTATATGTTAAAGGGTAAGTGTTCATGAACTCATTTAAAATTCTTTAATTACCCATTACATTACGCAGCATGCATAAGTAGTAGGTATAATGAATAGGATACTTTTTAATGACCCTTCATGGTGTTTAATGATCCTAGTGATTAATTATGATAATTTTTGTTTTTTGTTATAGATATGGGTGTATTAACAAACGATGATAAATTATGGTTTATTGATGCATTTCTCCATATGACTCGATACGGGGTTCCCAAAAAGAAGGGTGGTAAGGTAAGAATCGTATTTTGCAATTAATTTAATTAAATTTACTTTTAATGTAAACCTATATTTATTGTCCTACTTATTGTAATCTTTTGACAATTCCAGAGTGGTCCTTCAGGCTTGGTTAATTTCAGACAAAATTTAAATGTTAGCCGGAAGCAATCACTTGTAAGTCTAATTCTAAAGTGCAATTTGATCCAGATTATGTCTATTTTAAGAATTTTAGAGAAATAAGCTTTGACTTACTTATTACAACATTTAGAAGATTTAATTGACTAATTGAGATTTCATTAATAGTTAGAATCACTGGTTAGTTCACATTCTCCAAAGCATCATTCAAAAAAGCGTCGAGTAATTCCAGGACATGAAGAATGGCGATGTCGAGCCAACTGTGCCAAAACTTTTCCAGAATTTTTGCATTTTGCAAAAAGTTATGCAAATTTTAAAGAGGGGATTAAACCAGTAAGTCGAATATTAAAGATTTATGAAAATATTGGGACAAAAATATGAAAGAGATTAGGAAAAAATGATGGGAAATGAAATATTTTCTAATTTTTGGATTTTTAGGTAATTAAAGACTTGATGCATGATCCTTCTCATCATGTTCGTGCTGCTATGGCTGGTCAATTATTTGCTATAATGGGTATGATGGGTCCACATGGAGCCCTCTTACATGGAGAGTTTGTCCGAGCTTGTACTGATGATAATGTCACGGTATTTTAGACAAAGAATTTAAATACCTAATGATATTTACTGATACTGATACTTCAAAATTTAAATTTTAAGGTCCTAGAAGCAATAGCACCCCAAATTGGACATATATTGAAGGTGTTTACACTCTCGAAAGTCTTGTCTGCCGATCGAACGGTACTACTAAAAATGACTACAAAATTCTATAAATAAGTAAATACTATTAGATACCTACAATACCTTGCCTTTACCTTACATTCTCCAATTTTGGTGTTCGAAAATATCTCAAGTAGGTATTCACTTTATATGCAAAAATGTAGCTCATACGTATATATATGTAGATATTTTGAGAAAATGTGAAAGCGTGTTCAACTTGAATGCATTTGAATTACGATCTTGAGTTGGGGAAATATGCTGAAATATTTGCAGGAAATGTTGTAAAATTCCTAATGCGTAGTTTAATACAAGGGGAAGGAAATATTTTACAATTTTGACTCTAAATTCCAAGACTTATCCATCATTTTTACATATTTTTCACCATTTCAGTCAACTAAATTTAAAGTAAAAATGCTTTTAAAATATTGGGAGTGTGACGATCAGGGATCAGACTTAATAATTAAAAGTGAAATATCCTAAAGTAAAAAGTGCCTACAAAAACTATCAAATGAACTGATAACTAGAGTGTCTGTATTAGCAAAACTTGTATTAGAATCTGACTTATTTTTTATTGCTCAAAATTACTTAAATTCCTAGTTACAAACTGGCAGAGCTTTCAGCTGCAGTGTCGATAG